>NW_021024549.1:1434814-1478355 GCF_004153795.1 Camellia sinensis
AAACACCTCGGAGGGACCAATGCAAGTTGTGAAAATTTACGGAACTTGCACGGGACTCCTCGCTTCAAAACTAAGTAAAAAATTGTACTTTTTTTCACACTTAATCTTGAGAATAGGCTATCTGGGGGCTAAAATTGTGTTAACAGTCACGAGAACCCCAGCGAAACCCCTCAAACACCTCGAGAGGGACCAATGTAAGTTGTGAAAACTTAAAGAACTAGCTCGGAATTCCCGGTTTGAAAACAATGTTGCAATCACGAGAATGTCCGAAGAACACCTCAAACACCTCAGGATAGACCATTGTAAGTTGTGTAAACTTACGGAACTTCGACGAAACTCTCGGTTAGAAAACGAAGCAAAAAAATGCACTTTTTTCACACTTAGTCCTGAAAATAGGCCATCGAGGGCCAAAATTGTGTAATAGTCATGAGAAAGCCCAGGGAACACCTCAAACACCCCGAGAGCGGCCAATGTAAGTTGTAGAGACTTACCGGACTAGCATGGGGCTCCCGATTTTAAAACTTTGTCGGAAAAGTCACTTTTCAGCTTAAAAATATGACATCGGGAGCCAAAATCGTGTAACTGTCACTACAAGGCCAAGGAAACGCATCAAACACCTCGGGAAGGACCAAGAGAAGTTGTGGAAACTTACGGAACTAGCACGGGACTTCCGGTTTGAAATATAAGTAAAAAACTGCACTTTTTTCACACTAAAGCTTGAAAATAGACCATCAGTGGCCAAATTTGTGTAACAGTCACTAGAAGGCCCAAGCAACACCGTAAACACCTCGGAGGGACCAATGCAAGTTGTGAAAATTTACGGAACTTGCACGGGACTCCTCGCTTCAAAACTAAGTAAAAAATTGCACTTTTTTCACACTTAATCTTGAGAATAGGCTATCGGGGGGATAAAATTGTGTAACAGTCACGAGAACCCCAGCGAAACCCCTCAAACACCTCGAGATGGACCAATGTAAGTTGTGAAAACTTACAGAACTAGCACGGGACTCCCGGTTTGAAAACAATGTAGCAATCACGAGAATGCTTGATGAACACCTCAAACACCTCAGGATAGACCATTGTAAGTTGTGTAAACTTACGGAACTTCAACGAGACTCTCGGTTTGAAAACGAAGCAAAAAAATGCATTTTTTTCACACTTAATCTTGAAAATAGGCCATCGAGAGCCAAAATTGTGTAACAGTCATGAGAAGGCCCAGGGAACACCTCAAACATCTCGAGAGCGACCAATGTAAGGTTTACAAACTTACCGAACTAGCATGGGCTCCCGGTTTGAAAACTATGTCGGAAAAGTCACTTTTCTCACACTTAAGCCTAAAAATAGGACATCGGGAGCCAAAATCGTGTAACAGTCACGAAAAGGCTTAGGAAACGCATCAAACACCTCGGGAAGGACCAAGAGAAGTTGTGGAAACTTACGGAACTATCACGGGACTTCCGGTTTGAAATCTACGTCAAAAAATGCACTTTTTTCACACTCAAGCTTGAAAATAGAGCATCAGTGGCCAAATTCGTGTAACAGTCACGAGAAGGCCCAAGCAACACCTCAAACACCTCGGAGGGACCAATGCAAGTTGTGAAAATTTACGGAACTTGCACGGGACTCCTCGATTCAAAACTAAGTCAAAAATTTTACTTTTTTCACGCTTAATCTTGAGAATAGGCTATCGGGGGACTAAAATTGTGTAACAGTCACGAGAACCCCAGCGAAACCCCTCAAACACCTCGAGAGGGACCGATATAAGTTGTGAAAACTTACAGAACTAGCACGGGACTCCCGGTTTGAAAACAATGTAGCAATCACGAGAATACTTACAGAACTAGCACGGGACTCCCGGTTTGAAAACAATGTAGCAATCACGAGAATGTCCGAAGAACACCTCAAACAACTCACAATAGACCATTGGAAGTTGTGGAAACTTACGGAACTTCAACGGGACTCTCGGTTTGAAAACGAAGCCAAAAAATGCACTTTTTTCGCACTGAATCCTGAAAATTGGCCATCGAGGGCCAAAATTGTGTAACAGTCATGAGAAAGCCCAGGGGACACCTCAAACACCTCGAGAGCGAACAATGTAAGTTGTAGAAACTTACCGAACTGGCATAAGGCTCCCGGTTTGTAAACTATGTCGGAAAAGTTACCTTTCTCACACTTAAGCTTAAAAATTGAACGTCGGGAGCTAAAATCGTGTAACAGTCACGAGAAGGCCAGGAAACGCATCAAACACCTCGGGAAGGACCAAGAGAAGTTGTGGAAACTTACGGAACTAGCACCGGACTTCCGGTTTGAAATCTAAGTAAAAAATGCACTTTTTTCACACTCAAGCTTGAAAATGGACCATCAGTGGCCAAATTTAGTCACTAGATGGCCCAAGCAACACCTCAAACACCTCGGAGGGACCAATGCAGGTTGTGAAAATTTACGGAATTTGCACGGGACTCCTCGCTTCAAAACTAAATAAAGAATAGGCTATCGGGGGGCTAAAATTGTGTAACGGTCACGAGAACCCCAGCGAAACTCCTCAAACACATCGAGAGGGACCAATGTAAGTTGTGAAAACTTACAGAACTAGTACGGGACTCCCGGTTTGAAAACAATGTAGCAATCACGAGAATGTCCGAAGAACACCTTAAACACCTCAGGATAGACCATTGTAAGTTGTGGAATCTTACGGAAATTAAACGGGACTCTCGGTTTGAAAACGAAGCAAAAAATGTACTTTTTTCACACTCATTGTAAGTTGTGTAAACTTACGGAACTTCAACGGGACTCTCGGTTTGAAAACGAAGCCAAAAAATGCACTTTTTTCATACTTAATCCTGAAAATAGGCCATCGAGGGCCAAAATTCTGTAACAGTCATGAGAAGGCCTAGGGAACACCTCAAACACCTCGAGAGCGACCAATGTAAGTTGTACAAACTTACCGAACTTGCATGGGGCTCCCGGTTTGAAAACTATGTCGGAAAAGTCACTTTTCTCTCACTTAAGCTTAAAAATATGACATCGGAAGCCAAAATCGTGTAACAATCACGAGAAGGCCCAGGAAACGCATCAAACACCTCGGGAAGGACCAAGAGAAGTTGTGGAAACTTTCGGAACTAGCACGGGACTTCCGTTTTGAAATCTAAGTCAAAAAATGCACTTTTTTCACACTTAAGTTTGAAAATAGAGCATCAGTGGCCAAATTCGTGTAACAGTCACGAGAAGGCCCAAGTAACACCTCAAACACCTCGGAGGGACCAATGCAAGTTGTGAAAATTTACAGAACTTGCACGGGACTCCTCGCTCCAAAACAAAGTAAAAAATTGCACTTTTGTCACACTTAATCTTGAGAATAGGCTATCGGGGGGCTAAAATTGTGTAACAGTCACGAGAACCCCAGCGAAACCCCTCAAACACCTCGAGAGGGACCAATGTAAGTTGTGAAAACTTATAGAACTAGCTCGGGATTCCCGGTTTGAAAACAACGTAGCAATCACGAGAATGTCCGAAGAACACCTCAAACACCTCAGGATAGACCATTGGAAGTTGTGGAAACTTACGGAACTTCAACGGGACTCTCGGTTTGAAAACGAAGCCAAAAAATGTACTTTTTTAACACTGAATCCTGAAAATAGGCCATCAAGGGCCAAAATTGTGTAACAGTCATGAGAAGGACCAGGGAACACCTTAAACACCTCGAGAGCGACCAATGTAAGTTGTAGAAACTTACCGAACTAGCATGGGGCTCCCGGTTTTAAAACTATGTCGGAAAAGTAACTTTTCTCGCACTTAAGCTTAAAAATTGGGCTTCGGGAGAAAAAATTGTGTAACAGTCACGACAAGGCCCAGGAAACGCATCAAACACTTCGGGAAGGACCAAGAGAAGTTGTGGAAACTTACGGAACTAGCACGGGACTTCCGGTTTGAAATCTAAGTCAAAAAATGCACTTTTTTCAAACTCAAGCTTGAAAATAGAGCATCAGTGGCCAAATTCGTGTAACAGTCACGAGAAGGCTCAAGCAACACCTCAAACACCTCGGAGGGACCAATGCAAGTTGTGAAAATTTACGAAACTTGCACGGGACTCCTCGCTTCAAAACTAAGTAAAAAATGCACTTTTTTCACACTTAATCTTGAGAGTAGGCTATCGGGGGGCTAAAATTGTGTAACAGTCACGAGAACCCCAGCGAAACCCCTCAAACACCTCGAGAGGGACTAATGTAAGTTGTGAAAACTTACAGAACTAGCACGGGACTCACGGTTTGAAAACAATGTAGCAATCACGAGAATGTCCGAAGAACACCTCAAACAACTCAGGATAGACCATTGTAAGTTGTGGAAACTTACGGAAACTTCAACGGGACTCTCGGTTTGAAAACGAAGCCAAAAAATGCACTTTTTTCACACTTAATCCTGAAAATAGGCCATCGAGGGCCAAAATTGTGTAACAGTCATGAGAAGGCCCAGGGAACACCTCAAACACCTCGAGAGCGACCAATGTAAGTTGTACAAACTTACCGAACTTGCATGGGGCTCCCGGTTTGAAAACTATGTCGGAAAAGTCACTTTTCTGACACTTAAGCTTAAAAATAGGACATCGGGAGCCAAAATCGTGTAACAGTCACGAGGAGGCCCACGAAACGCATCAAACAACACGGGAAGGACCAAGAGAAGTTGTGGAAAGTTACGGAACTAGCACGGGACTTCCGGTATGAAATCTAAGTCAAAAAATGCACTTTTTTCACATTGAAGCTTGAAAATAGGGAATCAGTGGCCAAATTCGTGTAACAGTCACGAGAAGGCCCAAGTAATGCCTCAAACAACTCGGAGGGACCAATGCAAGTTGTGAAAATTTACTGAACTTGCACGGGACTCCTCGCTTCAAAACTAAGTCAAAAATTGCACTTTTTTAAAACTTAATCTTGAGAATAGGCTATCGGCGGGCTAAAATTGTGTAAAAGTCACGAGAACCCCAGCGAAACCCCTCAAACATCTCGAGAGGGACCAATGTAAGTTGTGAAAACTTACAGAACAAGCACGGGACTCCCGGTTTGAAAATAATGTAGCAATCACGAGAATGTCCGAAGAACACCTTAAACACCTCAGGATAGACCATTGTAAGCTATGGAAACTTACGGAACTTCAACGGGACTCTCGGTTTGAAAACAAAGCCAAAAAATGCACTTTTTTCACACTTAATCCTGAAAATAGGCCATCGAGGGCCAAAATTGTGTAACAGTCATGAGAAGGCCCCGGGAACACCTCAAACACCTCGAGAGCGACCAACGTAAGTTGTAGAAACTTACCGAACTAGTATGGGGCTCCCGGTTTGAAAACTATGTCGGAAAAGTTACTTTAACCACACTTAAGCTTAAAAATAGGACATCGGGAGCCAAAATCGTGTAACAGTCATGAGAAGGCCCAGGAAACGCCTCAAACAGCTCGGGAAGGACCAAGAGAAGTGTTGGAAACTTACGGAACTAGCACGGGACTTCCGGTTTGAAATCTAAGTCAAAAAATGCACTTTTTTCACACTTTAGCTTGAAAATAGAGCATCAGTGGCCAAATTCGTGTAACAGTCACGAGAAGGCCCAAGCAACACCTCAAACACCTCGGAGGGACCAATGCATGTTGTGAAAATTTACGGAACTTGCACGGGACTCCTCGCTTCAAAACTATGTCAAAAATTGCACTTTTTCACACTTAATCTTGAGAATAGGCTATCGGGGGGCTAAAATTGTGTAACAGTCACGAGAACCCCAGCGAAACCCCTCAAACACCTCGAGAGGGACCAATGTAAGTTGTGAAAACTTACAGAACTAGCACGGGACTCCTGGTTTGAAAACAATGTAGCAATCACGAGAATGTCCGAAGAACACCTCAAACAACTCAGGATAGACCATTGTAAGTTGTGGAAACTTACGGAACTTCAACGGGACTCTCGGTTTGAAAACGAAGCAAAAAAATGCACTTTTTTCACACTGAATCCTGAAAATAGGCCATCGAGGGCCACAATTGTGTAACAGTCATGGGAAGGCCCAGGGAACACCTCAAACACCTCGAGAGCGACCAATGTAAGTTGTAGAAACTTACCGAACTAGCATGGGGCTCCCGGTTTGAAAACTTTGCCGGAAAAGTCACTTTTCTCACACTTAAGCTTAAAAATTGGACATCGGGAGCTAAAATCGTGTAACAGTCTCGAGAAGGCCCAGGAAACGCATCAAACACCTCGGGAAGGACCAAGAGAAGTTGTGGAAACTTACGGAACTAGCTCGAGACTTCCGGTTTGAAATTTAAGTCAAAAAATGCATTTTTTTCACACTTAAGCTTGAAAATAGAGCATCAGTGGCCAAATTCGTGTAACAGTTACGAGAAGGCCCAAGCAACACCTCAAACACCTCGGAGGGACCAATGCAAGTTGTGAAAATTTACGGAACTTGCACGGGACTCCTCGCTTCAAAGCTAAGTCAAAAATTGCACTTTTTTTCACACTTAATCTTGAGAATAGGCTATCGGGGGGCTAAAATTGTGTAACAGTCACGATAACCCCAGCGAAACCCCTCGAACACCTCGAGAAGGACTAATGTAAGTTGTGAAAACTTACAGAACTAGCACGGGACTCCCGGTTTGAAAATAATGTAGCAATCACGAGAATGTGCGAAGAACACCTCAAACACCTCAGGATAGACCATCGTAAGTTGTGGAAACTTGCTGAACTTCAACGGGACTCTCGGTTTGAAAACGACGCCAAAAAATGTACTTTTTTCGCACTTAATCCTTAAAATAGGCCATCGAGAGCCAAAATTCTGTAACAGTCATGAGAAGGCCCAGGGAACACCTCAAACACCTCGAGAGCGACCAACGTAAGTTGTAGAAACTTACCGAACTAGCATGGGGCTCCCGGTTTGAAAACTATGTCGGAAAAGTTAATTTTCCCAGACTTAAGCTTAAAAATAGGACATCGGGAGCCAAAATTGTTTAACAGTCACGAGAAGGCCCAGGAAACGCATCAAACACCTCGGGAAGGACCAAGAGAAGTTGTGGAAACTTACGGAACTAGCACGGGACTTCCGGTTTGAAATCCAAGTCAAAAAATGCACTTTTTTCACACTCAAGCTTGAAAATAGAGCATCAGTGGCCAAATTCGTGTAACAGTCACGAGAAGGCCCAAGCAACACGTCAAACACCTCGGAGGGACCAATGCAAGTTGTGAAAATTTACGGAACTTGCACGGGACTGCTCGCTTCAACACCAAGTCAAAAATTGCACTTTTTTCACACTTAATCTTGAGAATAGGCTATCGGCGGGCTAAAATTGTGTAACAGTTACGAGAACCCCAGCGACACCCCTCGAACACCTCGAGAGGGACCAATGTAAGTTGTGAGAACTTACAGAACTAGCACGGGACTCCCAGTATGAAAACAATGTAGCAATCACGAGAATGTCCGAAGAACACCTCAAACACCTCAGGATAGACCATTGTAAGTTGTGGAAACTTACGGAACATCAACGGGACTCTCGGTTTGAAAACGAAGCAAAAAAATGCACTTTTTTCACACTGATTCTTGAAAATAGGCCATCGATTGCCACAATTGTGTAACAGTCATGAGAAGGCCCAGGAACACCTCAAACACCTCGAGAGCGACCAATGTAAGTTGTAGAAACTTACCGAACTAGCATGGGGCTTCCGGTTTGAAAACTATGTCGGAAAAGTCACTTTTCTCACACTTAAGCTTAAAAATAGGACATCGGGAGCCAAAATCGTGTAACAGTCACGAGAAGGCCCAGGAAACGCATCAAACACCTCGGGAAGGACCAAGGGAAGTTGTGGAAACTTACGGAACTAGCACGGGACTTCCGGTTTGAAATCTAAGTCAAAAAATTCACTTTTTTCACACTCAAGTTTGAAAATAGAGCATCAGTGGCCAAATTCGTGTAACAATCACGAGAAGGCCCAAGCAACACCTCAAACACCTCGGAGGGACCAATGCAAATTGTGAAAATTTACAGAACTTGCACGGGACTCCTCGCTTCAAAACTAAGTAAAAAATTGCACTTTTTTCACACTTAATCTTGAGAATAGGCTATCGGGGGGCTAAAATTGTGTAACAGTCACGAGAACCCCAGCGAAACCCCTCAAACACCTCGAGAGGGACCAATGTAAGTTGTGAAAACATACAGATCTTGCACGGGACTCCCGGTTTGAAAATAATGTAGCAATCACGAGAATGTCCGAAGAACACCGCAAGCACCTCAGGATAGACCATTGTAAGTTGTGGAAACTTACGGAACTTCAACGGGACTCTCGGTTTGAAAACGAAGCAAAAAAATGCACTTTTTTCACACGGAGTCCTGAAAATAGGCCATCGAGGGCCAAAATTGTGTAACAGTCATGAGAAGGCCCAGGGAACACCTCAAACACCTCGAGAGCGACCAATGTAAGTTGTAGAAACTTACCGAACCAGCATGGGGCTCCCGGTTTGAAAACTATGTCGAAAAAGTCACTTTTCTCGCACTTAAGCTTAAAAATAGGACATCGGTAGCCAAAATCGTGTAACAGTCACGAGAAGGCCCAGGAAACGCATGAAACACCTTGGGAAGGACCAAGAGAAGTTGTGGAAACTTACGGAATTAGCACGGGACTTCCGTTTTGAAATTTAAGTCAAAAAATGCACTTTTTTCACGCTTAAGCTTGAAAATGGTGCATCAGTGGCCATATTCGTGTAATAGTCACAAGAAGGCCCAAGCAACACCTCAAACACCTCGGAGGGACCAATGCAAGTTGTGAAAATTTACGGAACTTGCACGGGACTCCTCGCTTCAAAACTAAGTCAAAAATTGCACTTTTTTCACACTTAATCTTGAGAATAAGTCAAAAAATGCACTTTTTTCACGCTTAAGCTTGAAAAGGGTGCATCAGTGGCCATATTCGTGTAATAGTCACAAGAAGGCCCTAGCAACACCTCAAACACCTCGGAGGGACCAATGCAAGTTGTGAAAATTTACGGAACTTGCACGGGACTCCTCGCTTCAAAACTAAGTTAAAAAATGCACTTTTTTCACACTTAATCTTGATAATAGGCTATCGGGGGGCTAAAATTGTGTAACAGTCACGAGAACCCCAGCGAAACCCCTCAAATACCTCGAGAGGGACCAATGTAAGTTGTGAAAACTTACAGAACTAGCACGGGACTCCCGGTTTGAAAACAATGTAGCAATCACGGGAATGTCCGTAGAACACCTCAAACACATCAGGATGAACCATTATAAGTTGTGTAAACTTACGGAACCTCAACGGGACTCTCGGTTTGAAAACGAAGCCAAAAAATGCACTTTTTTCACACTTAATCCTGAAAATAGGATATCGAGGGCCAAAATTATGTAACAGTCATTAGAAGGCCCAGGAACACCTCAAACACCTCGAGAGCGACCAATGTAAGTTGTAGAAACTTACCGAACTAGCATGGCACTCCCGGTTTGAAAACTATGTCGGAAAAGTCACTTTTCTCACACTCAAGCATAAAAATAGGACATCGGGAGCCAAAATCGTGTAACAATCACGAGAAGGCCCAGGGAACGCGTCAAACACCTCGGGAAAGACAAAGAGAAGTTGTGGAAACTTACGGAACTAGCACCGGACTTCCGGTTTGAAATCTAAGTCAAAAAATGCACTTTTTTCACACTTAAGCTTGAAAATAGAGCATCAGTGGCCAAATTCGTGTAACAGTCACGAGAAGGCCCAAGCAACACCTCAAACACCTCGGAGGGACCAATGCAAGTTGTGAAAATTTACGGAACTTGCACGGGACTCCTCGCTTCAAAACTAAGTAAAAAATTACACTTTTTTCACACTTAATCTTGAGAATAGGCTATCGGGGGGCTAAAATTGTGTAACAGTCATGAGAACCCCAGCGAAACCCCTCAAACACCTCGAGAGGGACCAATGTGAAAACTTACAGAACTAGCACGGGACTCCCGGTTTGAAAACAATGTAGCAATCACGAGAATGTCTGAAGAACACCGCAAGCACCTCAGGATAGACCATTGTAAGTTGTGGAAACTTACGGAAATTCAACGGGACTCTCGGTTTGAAGACGCAGCAAAAAATGCACTTTTTTCACACTTAATCCTGAAATCGGGGGCCAAAATTGTGTAACAGTCATGAGATGGCCCAGGGAACACCTCAAACACCTCGAGAGCGACCAATGTAAGTTGTAGAAACTTACCGAACTAGAATGGGGCTCCCGGTTTGAAAACTATGTCGGAAAAGTCACTTTTCTCACCCTTAAGCTTAAAAATAGGACATCGGGAGCCAAAATCGTGTAACAGTCCTGAGAAGGCCTAGGAAACGCATCAAACACCTCAGGAAGGACCAAGAGAAGTTGTGGAAACTTACGGAACTAGCACGGGAGTTCCGGTTTGAAATCTAACTCAAAAAATGCACTTTTTTCACACTTAAACTTGAAAATAGAGCATCAGTGGCCAAATTCGTGTAACAGTCACGAGAAGGCCCAAGCATCACCTCAAACACCTCGGAGGGACCAATGCAAGTTGTGAAAATTTACGGAACTTGCACGGGACTCCTCGCTTCAAAACTAAGTCAAAAATTGTACTCTTTTTCACACTTAATCTTGAGAATAGGCTATCTGGAGGCTAAAATTGTGTAACAGTCACGAGAACCCCAGCGAAACCCCTCAAACACCTCGAGAGGGACCAATGTAAGTTGTGAAAACTTACAGAACTAGCACGGGACTCCCGGTTTGAAAACAATGTAGCAATCACGAGAATGTCCGAAGAACACCTCAAACACCTCAGGATAGACCATTGTAAGTTGTGGAATCTTACGGAACTTCAATGGGACTCTCGGTTTGAAAACGAAGCAAAAAAATGCACTTTTTTCACACTGAATCCTGAAAATAGGCCATCGAGGGCTAAAATTGTGTAACAGTCACGAGAAAGCCCATGGAACACCTCAAACACCCCGAGAGCGGCCAATGTAAGTTGTAGAAACTTACCGAACTAGAATGGGGCTCCCGGTTTGAAAACTATGTCGGAAAAGTCACTTTTCTCACACTAATCACGAGAATGTCCGAAGAACACCTCAAACACCTCAGGATAGACCATTGTAAGTTGTGGAAACTTACGGAACTTCAACGGGACTCTCGGTTTGAAAACGAAGCAAAAAAATGCACTTTTTTCACACTGAATCCTTAAAATAGGCCATCGAGGGCCAAAATTGTGTAACAGTCACGAGAATGCCCATGGAACACCTCAAACACCCCGAGAGCGGCCAATGTAAGTTGTAGAAACTTACCGAACGAGCATAGGGCTCCCGGTTTGAAAACTATGTCAGAAAAGTCACTTTTCTCACACTTAAGCTTAAAAATAGGACATCGGGAGCCAAAATCGTGTAACAGTCACTAGAAAGCCCAAGAAACGCATCAAACACCTCGGGAAGGACCAAGAGAAGTTGTGAAAACTTACGAAACTAGCACGGGATTTCCGGTTTGAAATATAAGTAAAAAAATGCACTTTTTTCACACTAAAGCTTGAAAATATACCATCAGTGGCCAAATTCGTGTAACTGTCACGAGAAGGCCCAAGCAACACCTCAAACACCTCGGAGGGACCAATGCAAGTTGTGAAAATTTACGGAACTTGCACGGGACTCGTCGCTTCAAAACTAAGTAAAAAATTACACTTTTTTGAAACTTAATCTTGAGAATAGGCTATTGGGGGGCTAAAATTGTGTAACAGTCACGAGAACCCCAGCGAAACCCTTCAAACACCTCGAGAGGGACCAATGTAAGTTGTGAAAACTTACAGAACTAGCACGGGACTCCCGGTTTGAAAACAATGTTGCAATCACGAGAATGTCCGAAGAACACCTCAAACACCTCAGGATAGACCATTGTAAGTTGTGGAAACTTACGGAACTTCAACGGGACTCTCGGTTTGAAAACGAAGCCAAAAAATGCACTTTTTTCACACTTAATCCTGAAAATAGGCTATCGAGGGCCAAAATTGTGTAACAGTCATGAGAAGGCCCAGGGAACACCTCAAACACCTCGAGAGCGACCAGTGTAAGTTGTACAAACTTACCGAGCTAGCATGGAGCTCCCGGTTTGAAAATTTTGTCGGAAAAGTCACTTTTCTCACACTTAAGCTTAAAAATATGACATCGGGAGCCAAAATCGTGTAACAGTCACGAGGAGGCCCACGAAACGCATCAAACAACACGGGAAGGACCAAGAGAAGTTGTGGAAACTTACGGAACTAGCACGGGGCTTCCGGTTTGAAATCTAAGTCAAAAAATGCACTTTTTTCACACTTAAGTTTGAAAATAGAGCATCAGTGGCCAAATTCGTGTAACAGTCACGAGAAGGCCCAAGCAACACCTCAAACACCTCGGAGGGACCAATGCAAATTGTGAAAATTTACAGAACTTGCACGGGACTCCACGCTTCAAAACTAAGTAAAAATTGCACTTTTGTCACACTTAATCTGGAGAATAGGCTATCGGGGGGCTAAAATTGTGTAACAATCACGAGACCCCAGCGAAACCCCTCAAACACCTCGAGAGGGACCAATGTAAGTTGTGAAAACTTAAAGAACTAGCTCGGAATTCCCGGTTTGAAAACAATGTAGCAATCACGAGAATGTCCGAAGAACACCTCAAACACCTCAGGATAGACCATTGGAAGTTATGGAAACTTACGGAACTTCAACGGGACTCTCGGTTTGAAAACGAAGCCAAAAAATGCACTTTTTTCACACTGAATCCTGAAAATTGGCCATCGAGCGCCAAAATTGTGTAACAGTCATGAGAAGGCCCAGGGAACACCTTAAATACCTCGAGACCGACCAATGTAAGTTGTAGAAACTTACCGAACTAGCATGGGGCTCTCGGTTTAAAACTATGTCGGAAAAGTCGTTTTTCTTGCACTTAAGCTTAAAAATAGGACATCGGGAGCCAAAATCGTTTAACAGTCACGACAAGGCCCAGGAAACGCATCAAACAGCTCGGGAAGGACCAAGAGAAGTTGTGGAAACTTACGGAACTAGCACGGGACTTCCGGTTTGAAATCTAAGTCAAAAAATGCACTTTTTTCACACTCAAGCTTGAAAATAGAGCATCAATGGCCAAATTCGTGTAACAGTCACGAGAAGCCCCAAGCAACACCTCAAACACCTCGGAATTGGCAAGTTGTGAAAATTTACGGAACTTGCACGGGACTCCTCGCTTCAAAACTAAGTAAAAAATGCACTTTTTTCACACTTAATCTTGAGAATAGGCTATCGGGGGGCTAAAATTGTGTAACAGTCATGAGAACCCCAGCGAAACTCCTCAAACACCTCGAGAGGGACCAATGTAAGTTGTGAAAACTTACAGAACTAGTACGGGACTCCCGGTTTGAAAACAATGTAGCAATCACGAGAATGTCCGAAGAACACCTCAAACAACTCAGGATAGACCATTGTAAGTTGTGGAAACTTACGGAATTTCAACGGGACTCTCGGTTTGAAAACGAAGCCAAAAAATGCACTTTTTTCACACTTAATCCTGAAAATAGGCCATCGAGGGCCAAAATTGTGTAACAGTCATAAGATGGCCCAGGGAACACCTTAAACACCTCGAGAGCGACCAATGTAAGTTGTACAAACTTACCGAACTCGCATGGGTCTCCCGGTTTGAAAACTATGTCGGAAAAGTCACTTTTCTCACACTTAAGCTTAAAAATAGGACATCGGGAGCCAAAATCGTGTAACAGTCACGAGGAGGCCCACGAAACGCATCAAATAACACGGGAAGGACCAAGAGAAGTTGTGGAAACTTACGGAACTAGCACGGGGCTTCCGCTATGAAATCTAAGTCAAAAAATGCACTTTTTTCACATTGAAGCTTGAAAATATGGAATCAGTGGCCAAATTCGTGTGACAGTCACGAGAAGGCCCAAACAATGCCTCAAACACCTCGGAGGGACTAATGTAAGTTGTGAAAATTTACGGAACTTGCACGGGACTCCTCGCTTCAAAACTAAGTAAAAAATTGCACTTTTTTCACACTTAATCTTGAGAACAGGCTAACGGCGGGCTAAAATTGTGTAAAAGTCACGAGAACCCCAGCGAAACCGCTCAAACACCTCGAGAGGGACCAATGTAAGTTGTGAAAACTTACAGAACTAGCACGAGACTCCCGGTTTGAAAACAATGTAGCAATCACGACTCACGAGAATGTCCGAAGAACACCTCAAACACCTCAGGATAGAAAATTGTAAGTTATGGAAACTTACGGAACTTCAACGAGACTCTCGGTTTGAAAACGAAGCCAAAAAATGCACTCTTTTCACACTTAATCCTGAAAATAGGCCATCGAGGGCCAAAATTGTGTAACAGTCATGAGATGGCCCAGGGAACACCTCAAACACCTCGAGAGCGACCAATGTAAGTTGTAGAAACTTACCGAACTAGCATGGGGCTCCCGGTTTGAAAACGATGTCGGAAATGTCACTTTTCCCACACTTAAGCTTAAAAATAGGAGATCGGTAGCCAAAATCGTGTAACAGTCACGAGAAGGCCCTGGAAACGCATCAAACAACACGGGAAGGACCAAGAGAAGTTGTGGAAACTTACGGAACTAGCACGGGACTTCCGGTATGAAATCTAAGTCAAAAAATGCACTTTTTTCGCACTTAAGTTTGAAAATTGGGCATCAGTGGCCCAATTCGTGTAACAGTCACGAGCAGGCCCAAGCAATGCCTCAAACACCTCAGAAGGACCAATGCAAGTAGTGAAAATTTACGGAACTTGCACGGGACTCCTCGCTTCAAAAGTAAGTCAAAAATTGCACTTTTTTCACACTTAATCTTGAGAATAGGCTATCGGCAGGCTAAAATTGTGTAAAAGTCACGAGAACCCCAGCGAAACCCCTCAAACACCTCGAGAGGGACCAAAGTAAGTTGTGAAAACTTACAGAACTAGCACGGGACTCCCGGTTTGAAAACAATGTAGCAATCACGAGAATGTCCGAAGAACACCTCAAACACCTCAGGATAGACCATTGTAAGTTATGGAAACTTACGAAACTTCAACGGGACTCTTGGTTTGAAAACGAAGCCAAAAAATGCACTTTTTTCACACTTAATCATGAAAATAGGCCATCGAGAGCCAAAATTGTGTAACAGTCATGAGAAGGCCCAGGGAACACCTCAAACACCTCGAGAGCGACCAACGTAAGTTAGAAACTTACCGAACTAGTATGGGGCTCCCGGTTTGAAAACTATGTCGGAAAAGTCACTTTTCTCACACTTAAGCTTAAAAATAGGAAATCGGGAGCCAAAATCGTGTAACAGTCACGAGAAGGCCCAGGAAACGCCTTAAACACCTCGTGAAGGACCAAGAGAGGTTGTGGAAACTTACGGAACTAGCACGGGACTTTCGGTTTGAAATCTAAGTCAAAAAATGCACTTTTTTCTGACTCAAGCTTGAAAATTGAGCATCAGTGGCCAAATTCGTGTAACAGTCACGAGAAGGCCCAAGCAACACCTCAAACACCTCGGAGGGACCAATGCAAGTTGTGAAAATTTTCAGAACTTCCACGGGACTCCTCGCTTCAAAACTAAGTCAAAAATTGCACTTTTTTCACACTTAATCTTGAGAATAGGCTATCGGCGGGCTAAAATTGTGTAACAGTCACGAGAACCCCAGCGAAACCCCTCGAACACCTCGAGAAGAACCATTGTAAGTTGTGAAAACTTACAGAACTAGCACGGGACTCCTGGTTTGAAAACAATGTAGCAATCACGAGAATGTCCGAAGAACACCTCAAACACCTCAGGATAGACCATTGTAAGTTGTGGAAACTTACAGAACTTCAACGGGACTCTCGGCTTGAAAACGAAGCAAAAAAATGCACTTTTTTCACATTGAATCCTGAAAATAGGCCATCGAGGGCCACAATTTTGTAACAGTCATCGGAAGGCCCATGGAACACGTCAAATACCTCGAGGGCGACCAATGTAAGTTGTAGAAGCTTACCGAACTGGCATGGTGCTCCCGGCTTGAAAACTTTGCCGGAAAAGTCACTTTTCTCACACTTAAGCTTAAAAATAGGACATCGGGAGCCAAAATCGTGTAACAGTCACGAGAAGACGCAGGACACGCATCAAACACCTCGGGAAGGACCAAGAGAAGTTGTGGAAACTTTCGGAACTAGCACGGGACTTCCGGTTTGAAATCTAAGTCAAAAAATGCATTTTTTTCACACTTAAGCTTGAAAATTGAGCATCAGTGGCCAAATTCGTGTAACAGCCACGAAAAGGCCCAAGCAACACCTCAAACACCTCGGAGGGACCAATGCAAGTTGTGAAAATTTACGGAACTTGCACGGGACTCCTCGCTTCAAAACTAAGTCAAAAATTGCACTTTTTTCACACTTAATCTTGAGAATAGGCTATCGGGGGGCTAAAATTGTGTAACAGTCACGAGAACCCCAGCGAAACCCCTCGAACACCTCGAGAAAGACCAATGTAAGTTGTGAAAATTTACAGAACTAGCACGGGACTCCCGGTTTGAAAATAATGTAGCAATCACGAGAATGTTCGAAGAACACCTCAAACACCTCAGGATAGACCATCGTAAGTTGTGGAAACTTACGGAACTTCAACGGGACTCTCGGTTTGAAAACGATGCGAAAAAATGCACTTTTTCACATTTAATACTGAAAATAGGCCATCGAGGGCCAAAATTGTGTAACAGTCATGAGAAGGCCCAGGGAACCCTTCAAACACCTCGAGAGCGACCAATGTAAGTTGTAGAAACTTACTGAACTAGCATGGGGCTCCCGGTTTGAAAACTATGTCGGAAAAGTCACTTTTCTCACACCTAAGCTTAAAAATAGGACATCGGGAGCCAAAATCGTGTAACAGTCACGAGAAGGCCCAAGAAACGCATCAAACACCTCGGGAAGGACCAAGAGAAGTTGTGGAAACTTACGGAACTAGCACGGGACTTCCGGTTTGAAATCTAAGTCAAAAAATGCACTTTTTTCACACTCAAGCTTGAAAATAGAGCATCAGTGGCCAAATTCGTGTAACAGTCATGAGAAGGCCCAAGCAACACCTCAAACACCTCGGAGGGACCAATGCAAGTTGTGAAAATTTACGGAACTTGCACGGGACTCCTCGCTTCAAAACTAAGTCAAAAATTGCACTTTTTTCACACTTAATCTTGAGAAAAGGCTATCGAGGGGCCAAAATTGTTTAACAGTCACGAGAAGAACCCAAGCGAAACCCCTCCAACACCTCGAGAGGGACCGATGTAAGTTGTGAAAACTTACAGAACTAGCACGGGACTCCCGGTTTGAAAACAATGTAGCAATCACGAGAATGTCCGAAGAACACCTCAAACAACTCAGGATAGACCATTGTAAGTTGTGTAAACTTACGGAACTTCAACGGGACTCTCGGTTTGAAAACGACGCCAAAAAATGCACTTTTTTCACATTTAATACTGAAAATTGGCCATTGAGGGCCAAAATTGTGTAACAGTCATGAGAAGGCCCAGGGAACCCCTCAAACACCTCGAGAGGGACCAATGTAAGTTGTAGAAACTTACCGAACTTGCATGGGCTCCCGGTTTGAAAATTATGTCGGAAAAGTCACTTTTCTCACACTTAAGCTTAAAAATAGGACATCGGGAGCCAAAATCGGGTAACAGTCACGAGAAGGCCCAGGAAACGCCTGAAATACCTCAGGAAGGACCAAGAGAAGTTGTGGAAACTTACGGATCTATCACGGGACTTCCGGTTTGAAATCTAAGTCAAAAAATGCATTTTTTTCACACTCAAGGTTGAAAATAGAGCATCAGTGGCCAAATTCGTGTAACAGTCACGAGAAGGCCCAAGCAACACCTCAAACACCTCGGAGGGACCAATGCAAGTTGTGAAAATTTACGGAACTTGGACGGGACTCCTCGCTTCAAAACTAAGTCAAAAATTGCAATTTTTTCACACTTAATCTTGAGAATAGGCTATCGAGGGGCTAAAATTGTGTAACAGTCACGAGAAGAACCCTAGCGAAACCACTCCAACACCTCGAGAGGGACCGATGTAAGTTGTGAAAACTTACAGAACTAGCACGGGACTCCCGGTTTGAAAACAATGTAGCAATCACGAGAATGTCCGAAGAACACCTCAAACAACTCAGGATAGACCATTGTAAGTTGTGTAAACTTACGGAACTTCAACGGGACTCTCGGTTTGAAAACGACGCCAAAAAATGCACTTTTTTCACATTTAATACTGGAAATAGGCCATCGAGGGCCAAAATTGTGTAACGGTCATGAGAAGGCCCAGGGAACCCCTCAAACACCTCGAGAGCGACGAATGTAAGTTGTAGAAACTTACCGAACTAGCATGGGGCTCCCGGTTTGAAAACTATGTCGGAAAGTCACTTTTCTCACACTTAAGCTTAAAAATAGGACATCGGGAGCCAAAATCGTGTAACAGTCACGAGAAGGCCCAGGAAACGCATGAAACACCTCGGGAAGGACCCAGAGAAGTTTTGGAAAGTTACGAAACTAGCACGGGACTTCCGGTTTGAAATCTAAGTCAAAAAATGCACTTTTTCACATTCAAGCTTGAAAATAGAGCATCAGTGGCCAAATTTGTGTAACAGTCACGAGAAGTCCCAAGCAACACCTCAAACACCTCGGAGGGACCAATGCAAGTTGTGAAAATTTACGGAACTTGCAAGGGACTCCTCGCTTCAAAACTAAGTCAGAAATTGCACTTTTTTCACACTTAATCTTGAGAATAGGCTATCGGGGGGCTAAAATTGTCTAACAGTCACGAGAACCCCAACGAAACCCCTCAAACACCTCCAGAGGGACCGATGTAAGTTGTGAAAACTTACAGAACTAGCACGGGACTCCCGGTTTGAAAACAATGTAGCAATCACGAGAATGTCCCAAGAACACCTCAAACAACTCAGGGTAGACCATTGTAAGTTGTGGAAACTTACAGAACTTCAACGGGACTCTCGGTTTGAAAACGAATCCAAAAAATGCACTTTTTTCACATTTAATCCTGAAAATAGGCCATCGAGGGACAAAATTGTGTAACAGTCATGAGAAGGGGAACACCTCAAACACCTCGAGAACGACCAAAGTAGGTTTTGAAAACTATGTCGGAAAAGTCACTTTTCTCACACTTAAGCTTAAAAATAGGACATCGGGAGCCAAATTCGCGTAACAGTCACGAGACGGCCCAGGAAACGCATCAAACACCTCGGGAAGGACCAAGAGAATTTGTCGAAACTTACGGAACTATCACGGGACTTCCGGTTTTTAATCTAAGTCAAAAAATGCACTTTCTTCACAGTCAAGCTTGAAAATAGAGCATCAGTGGCCAAATTCGTGTAGCAGTCACGAGAAGGCCCAAGCAACACCTCAAACACCTCGGAGGCTCCAATGCAAGTTGTGAAAATTTACGGAACTTGCACGGGACTCCTCGCTTCAAAACTAAGTCAAAAATTGCACTTTTTCCACACTTAATCTTGAGAATAGGCTATCGGGGGGCTAAAATTGTGTAACAGTCACGAGAATCTCAGCGAAACCCCTCAAACACCTCGAGAGGGACCGATGTAAGTTGTGAAAACTTACAGAACTAGCACGGGACTCCCGATTTGAAAACAACGTAGCAATCACGAGAATGTTCGAAGAACACCTCAACCACCTCAGGATAGGCAATTGTAAGTTGTGGAAACTTACGGAACTTCAACGGGACTCTCGGTTTGAAAACGAAGCCAAAAAATGCACTCTTTTTCACACTCAATCCTGAAAATAGGCCATCGAGGACGAAAATTGTGTAACAGTCATGAGGATGGCCCAGGGAACATCTCAAACACCTCGAGAGCGACCAATGTAAGTTGTAGAAACTTACCGAACTAGCATGGGGCTCTCGGTTTGAAAACTATGTCGGAAAAATCACTTTTCTCACACTTAAGCTTAAAAATAGGACATCGGGGGCCAAAATCGTGTAAGAGTCACGAGAAGGCCCAGGAAACGCATCAAATATCTCGGGAAGGACCAAAAGGAGTTGTGGAAACTTACGGAACTTGCACGGGACTTCCGGTTTGAAATCTAAGTCAAAAAATGCACTTTATTTACACTTGAGCTTGAAAATAGACCATCGGTGGCCAAATTCGTGTAACAGTCACGAGAAGGCCCAAGCAACACCTCAAACACCTCGGAGGGACCAATGCAAGTTGTGAAAATTTACGGAACTTGCACGGGACTCCTCGCTTCAAAACTAAGTAAAAAATTGCACTTTTTTCACACTTAATCTTGAGAATAGGCTATCGGGTGTCTAAAATTGTGTAACAGTCACGAGAACCCCAGCGAAACCCCCTCAAACATCTCGAGAGGGACCAATGTAAGTTGTGAAAACTTACAGAACTAGCACGGGACTCCCGGTTTGAAAACAATGTAGCAATCACGAGAATGTCCGAAGAACACCTCAAACAACTCGGGATAGACCATTGTAAGTTGTGTAAACTTACGGAACTTGAACGGGACTCTCGATTTGACAACGACGCCAAAAAATGCACTTTTTTCACATTTAATACTGAATATAGGCCATCGAGGGCCAAAATTGTGTAACAGTCATGAGAAGGCCCAGGGGACCCCTCAAACACCTAGAGAGCGACGAATGTAAGTTGTAGAAACTTACCGAACTAGCATGGGGCTCCCGGTTTGAAAACTATGTCGGAAAAGTCACTTTTCTCCCACTTAAGCTTAAAAATAGGACATCGAGAGCCAAAATCGTGTAACAGTCACGAGAAGGCCCAGGAAACGCATGAAACACCTCGGGAAGGACCAAGAGAAGTTAGTCACGAGAAGGCCCAGGAAACGCATCAAATATCTCGGGAAGGACCAAAAGGAGTTGTGGAAACTTACGGAACTAGCACGGGGCTTCCGGTTTGAAATCTAAGTAAAAAAATGCACTTTATTCACACTTGAGCTTGAAAATAGACCATTGGTGGCCAAATTCGTGTAACAGTCACGAGAAGGCCCAAGCAACACCTCAAACACCTCGGAGGGACCAATGCAAGTTGTGAAAATTTACGGAACTTGCACGGGACTCCTCGCTTCAAAACTAAGTCAAAAATTACACTTTTTTCACACTTAATCTTGAGAATAGGCTATCGGGGGGCTAAAATTGTGTACCAGTCATGAGAAGAACCCCAGCGAAACCCCTCAAACACCTCGAGAGGGACCAATGTAAGTTGTTAAAACTTACAGAACTAGCTCGGGACTCCCGGTTTGAAAACAATGTAGCAATCACGAGAATGTCCGAAGAACACCTCAAACAACTCGGGATAGACCATTGTAAGTTGTGTAAACTTACGGAACTTGAACGGGACTCTCGATTTGACAACGACGACAAAAAATGCACTTTTTTCACATTTAATACTGAATATAGGCCATCGAGGGCCAAAATTGTGTAATAGTCTTGAGAAGGCCCAGGGAACCCCTCAAACACCTCGAGAGCGACGAATGTAAGTTGTAGAAACTTACCGAACTAGCATGGGGCTCCCGGTTTGAAAACTATGTCGGAAAAGTCACTTTTCTCCCACTTAAGCTTAAAAATAGGACATCGGGGGCCAAAATCGTGTAACAGTCACGAGAAGGCCCAAGCAACACCTCAAACACCTCGGAGGGACCAATGCAAGTTGTGAAAATTTACGGAACTTGCACGGGACTCCTCGCTTCAAAACTAAGTAAAGAATTGCACTTTTTTCACACTTAATCTTGAGAATTGGCTATCGGGGGTCTAAAATTGTGTAACAGTCATGAGAAGAACCCCAGCGAAACCCCTCAAACACCTCGAGAGGGACCAATGTAAGTTGTGAAAACTTACAGAACTAGCACGGGACTCCCGGTTTGAAAACAATGTAGCAATCACGAGAATGTCCGAAGAACACCTCAAACAACTCGGGATAGACCATTGTAAGTTGTGTAAACTTACGGAACTTGAACGGGACTCTCGGTTCGAAAACGACGCCAAAAAATGCACTTTTTTCACATTTAATCCTGAAAATAGGCCATCAAGGACGAAAATTGTGTAACCGTCATGAGGATGGCCCAGGGAAACTTACCGAGAGCGACGAATGTAAGTTGTAGAAACTTACCGAACTAGCATGGGGCTCTCGGTTTGAAAACTATGTCGGAAAAATCACTTTTCTCACACTTAAGCTTAAAAATAGGACATCGGGGGCCAAAATCGTGTAACAGTCACGAGAAGGCCCAGGAAACGCATCAAATATCTCGGGAAGGACCAAAAGGAGTTGTGGAAACTTACGGAACTAGCACGGGGCTTCCGGTTTGAAATATAAGTCAAAAAATGCACTTTTTTCACACTCAATCTTGAAAATAGAGCATCAGTGGCCAAATTCGTGTAACAGTCACGAGAAGGCCCAAGCAATACCTCAAACACCTCGGAGGGACCAATACAAGTTGTGAAAATTTACGGAACTTGCACGGGACTCCTCGCTTCAAAACTAAATAAAAAATTGCACTTTTTTCACACTTAATCCTGAAAATAGGCTATCGGGGGGCTAAATTTGTGTAACAGTCACGAGAAGGTCCAGGAAACGCATCAAACACCTCGGGAAGGACCAAGAGAAGTTGTGGAAATTTACGGAATTAGCACCGGAAAAAATGCACTTTTTTCCCACTCAAGCTTGAAAATAGAGCATCAGTGGCCAAATTCGTGTAACAGTCACGAGAAGGCCCAAGAAACGCATCAAACACCTCGGGAAGGACCAAGAGAAGTTGTGGAAACTTACGGAACTAGTACGGGACTTCCGGTTTGAAATCTAAGTCAAAAAATCCACTTTTTTCACACTCAAGCTTGAAAATAGAGCATCAGTGGCCAAATTCGTGTAACAGTCACGAGGAGGCCCAAGCAACACCTCAAACACCTCGGAGGGTACAATGCATGTTGTGAAAATTTACGGAACTTGCACGGGACTCCTCGCTTCAAAACTAAGTAAAAAATTGCACTTTTTTCACACTTAATCTTGAGAATAGGCTATCGGGTGGCTAAAATTGTGTAACAGTTACGAGAACCCCAGCGAAACCCCTCAAACACCTCGAGAGGGACCAATGTAAGTTGTGAAAACTTACAGAAAACTAGCACAGGACTCTCGGTTTGAAAACAATGTAGCAATCACGAGAATGTCCAAAGAACACCTCAAACACCTCAGGATAGACAATTGTAAGTTGTGGAAACATACAGAACTTCAATGGGACTCTCGGTTTGAAAACGAAGTGAAAAAATGCACTTTTTTCACATTCAATCCTGAAAATAGGCCATCGAGGACGAAAGTTGTGTAACAGTCATGAGGATGGCCCAGGGAACACCTCAAACACCTCGAGAGCAACCAATGTAAGTTGTAGAAACTTACCGAACTAGCATGGGGCTCCCGGTTTGAAAACTATGTCGGAAAAGTCACTTTTCTCACACTTAAGCTTAAAAATAGGACATCGGGAGCCAAAATCGTGTAACAGTCACGGGAAGGCCCAGGAAACGCATCAAACACCTCGGGAAGGACCAATAGAAGTTGTGGAAACTTACGGAAGTAGCACGGGACTTCCGGTTTGAAAACTAATTTGAAAAAGACATTTTTCTCACACTTAAGCTACAAAATAGGCCATATGGGGCCAAAATCGTGTAACAGTCACGAGATGGCCCGGGGAACACATCAAACACCTTAGGACGGACCAATGTAAGTTGTGGAAATTTACGAAACTAGCACGGGACTCCCGATTTCAAAACTAAGTCAAAACATGCACGTTTCTAATAGTTAAAAAATGCACGAGATTCCGGTTTGAAAACTAAGTCAAAAAATGCAATTTTTTCACACTTAAGGTTGAAAATAGGCCATCGGAGGCTAAAATCGTGTAACAGTCATGAGAAGGCCCGGGGAACACCTCAAAGGAACTAGCACGGGACTCCCGATTTGAAAAATAAGTCCAAAAGGCAATTTTCACAAACTTAATTGTGAAAATAGGCCATCGCGGGCCAAAATCGTGTAACAGTGACGACAAGGCCCAAGGAACACATCAAACAACTCGGGAGGCACCAATGTAAGTTGTGGAAACTTATGGAACTAGCACGAGACTTCCGGTTTGAAAACTAAGTCGAGAAAGACACTTTTTTCATACTTAAGCTTGAAAATAGGCCATCGAGTGCCAAAATCGTGTAACAGTCACGAGAAGGCCCAATGAACGCCTTGAACACCTTGGGAGGGACCAATGTAAGCTGTGAAAACTTACAGAACTAGCACGGGACTTCCGGTTTGAAAACAATGTAGCAATCACGAGAATGTCCGAGGAATACCTCAAACACCTCAGGAGAGACCATTGTAAGTTGTGGAAACTTACGGAACTTCAACGGGACTCCCGACTTGAAAACGAAGCCAAAAAATGCACTTTTTTTCACACTTAATCCTGAAAATAGGCCATCGAGGGCGAAAATTGTGTAACAGTCACGAGAAGGCCCGGGGAACACCTCACACCTCGAGAGCGACCAATGCAAGTTGTGGGAACTCACCGAACTAGCATGGGGCTTCCGGTTTGAAAACTATGTCGGAAAAGTCACTTTTTTCACACTTAAGCTTAAAAATAGGACATCGGGAACCAAAATCGTGTAACAGTCACGGGAAGGCCCAGCAAACACATCAAACACCTCAGGAAGGACCAATAGAAGTTGTGGAAACTTACGGAACTAGCACGGGACTTCCGGTTTGAAATCTAAGTCAAAAAAATGCACTTTTTTTCACACTTAGGCTTGAAAATAGACCATCAGTGGCCAAATTCGTGTAACAGTCACGAGAAGGCCCAAGCAACACCTCAAACACCTCGGGGGGGACCAATGCAGGTTGTGAAAGTTTACGGAACTTGCACGGGACTCCTCGTTTCAAAACCAAGTCAAAAATTGTACTTTTTTCACACTTAATCTTGAAAATAGGCCATCAGCGGCCAAAATTGTGTAACATTTAATCTTGAAAATAGGCCATCATGGGCCAAAATTGTGTAACAGTCACAAGAACCCTAGCGAAACCCCGGAAATACCTCAAGAGGGACGAATATAAGTGGTAGAAATTTACAGAACTAGCACGGGAGTCCCGGTTTGAAAACTAAGTGGAAAAAGACACTTTTTTCAAACTTAAGTTCGAAAATAGGCCATCAGGGGTCCAAAATCACGTAACGGTCACGAGAAGGCGTGGGGAACACGTCAAACACCTAAGTAGGGACCAATGTAAGTTGTGCAAACTTACGGAACTGGCTTACGGAACTGGCACAAGACTCCCGGTTTGAAAACTAAGTCAAAAAATGCACTTTTTTCACACTTAAGGTTAAAAATAAGCCATCGAGGGTCAAAATCGTGTGGCATTCAGTAGAACACGCAGGGAACACCTTGGGAGGGATCAATGTATGTTATTAAAACTTACAGAACTAGCACGGGACTGCCGGCTTGAAAACTAAGCCGAAAAAGGCACGTTTCTCACACTTAAGCTTGAAAATTGGCCATCAGGGGGCCAAAATCGTGTAATAGTCACGAGAAGGCCCATGGAACACATCAAACAACTTGGAAGGGACCAATGTAAATTGTGGAAACTTACGGAACTAGCACGGGACTTCCGGTTTGAAAACTAATTTGAAAAAGACATTTTTCTCACACTTAAGCTACAAAATAGGCCATCGGGGACCAAAATCGTGTAACAGTTACGAGTAGGCCCATGGAACACCTCAAACACCTCGGGAGGGACCGATGTAAGTTGAGAAAACTTACGGAACTAGTACGGGACTCCTGGTTTGAAAACTATATCAAAAAATGCACTTTTTTTCACATTTAAGCTTGTAAATAGGCCATCGGGGGCCAAAATCGTGTAACTATCACGAGAAGGCCCGGGGAACACCGCAAACACCTCGGGATGGACTAATGCAAGGTGTGAAAGCTTACGGAACTTGCACGGGACTCCTGGTTTGAAAATTAAGTTAAAAAATGCACTGTTTCCCACTTAATCATGAAAATAGGCCATTGGGCGCCAAAGTTGTGTAACAATCACGAGAAAGCGCAGAGAACACCTTGAACACCTTCAGGGGGACCAATGTAAGTTGTGGAAACTTACAGAACTAGCACAGGACTACCGATTTGAAAACTAAGTTGAAAAAGGCACTTTTTTCACACTTAAGCTTGAAAATAGGCATTGGGGCCAAAATCGTGTAACAGTCACGAGATGGCCTAGGGAACACATCAAACACCTTAGGACGGACCAATGTAAGTTGTGGAAATTTACGGAACTAGCACAACACTTCCGGTTTGAAAACGAAGTCGAAAAAGCCAATTTTTTCACACTTAAGCTTGAAAATAGGCCATCGGGGGCCAAAATCGTATAACAGGTGCGAGACTTTCTGGGGAACACCTCAAACACCTCTAGAGGGATCAATGTAAATTGTGGAGAGTTACAAAACAAGCATGGGACTCCCAGTTTGAAAACTAAGTCAAAAAATGCATGTTTTCACTTATTGCTTGAAAATAGGCCATCAGGGGCCAAAATTGTGTAACAGTCACGAGAACCCTAGCGAAACGAAGCCAAAAAATGCACTTTTTTTCACACTTGATCCTGAAAATAGGCCACCGAGGGCCAAAATTGTGTAAAAGTCACGAGAAGGCCCGGGGAACACCTCACACCTCGAGAGCGACCAATGTAAGTTGTGAGAACTCACCGAACTAGCATGGGGCTCCCGGTTTGAAAACTATGTCGGAAAAGTCACTTTTTTCAAACTTAAGCTTAAAAATAGGACATCGGGAGTCAAAATCGTGTAACAGTCACGGGAAGTCGCAGGAAACGCATCAAACACCTCGGGAAGGACCAATAGAAGTTGTGGAAACTTTCGGAACTAGCACGGGACTTCCGGTTTGAAATCTAAGTCAAAAAAATGCATTTTTTTTCACACTTAGGCTTGAAAATAGACCATCAATGGCCAAATTCGTGTAACAGTCACGAGAAGGCCCAAGCAACACCTCCAACACCTCGGGGGGGACCAATGCAGGTTGTGAAAATTTACGGAACTTGCACGGGACTCGCCGTTTCAAAACTAAGTCAAAAATTGCACTTTTTTCACACTTAATCTTGAAAATAGGCCATCAGGGTCCAAAATTGTGTAACAGTCACGAGAACCCTAGCGAAACCCCTCAAACACCTCAAGAGGGACGAATATAAGTGGTAGAAATTTACAGAACCAGCACGGGAGTCCCGGTTTGAAAACTAAGTGGAAAAAGACACTTTTTTCAAACTTAAGTTCGAAAATAGGCCATCAGGGGGCCAAAATCGCGTAACGGTCACGAGAAGGCGTGGGGAACACGTCAAACACCTCGGTAGGGACCAATGTAAGTTGTGCAAACTTACGGAACTGGCACAGGACTCCCGGTTTGAAAACTAGGTCAAAAAATGCACTTTTTTCACACTTAAGGTTAAAAATAAGCCATCGGAGGCCAAAATCGTGTAGCGTTCAGTAGAACACCCGGGGAACACCTTGGGAGGGATTAATTTATGTTATTGAAACTTACAGAACTAGCACGGGACTGCCGGTTTGAAAACTAAGCCGAAAAAGGCACGTTTCTCACACTTAAGCTTGGAAATTGGCCATCATGGGGCCAAAATCGTGTAATAGTTACGAGAAGGCCCATGGAAGGGACCAATGTAAGTTGTGGAAACTTACGGAACTAGCACGGGACTTCCGGTTTGAAAACTAATTTGAAAAAGACATTTTTCTCACACTTAAGTTACAAAATTGGCCATCGGGGACCAAAATCGTGTAACAGTCACGAGTAGGCCCGTGGAACACCTCAAACACCTCGGGAGGGACCGATGTAAGTTGAGAAAACTTACGGAACTAGTACAGGACTCCTGATTTGAAAATTATATCAAAAAATGCATTTTTTTTCACATTTAAGCTTGTAAATAGGCTATCGGGGGCCAAAATCGGGTAACTATCACAAGAAGGCCCGGGGAACACCGCAAACACCTCGGGATGGACTAATGCAAGGTGTGAAAGCTTACGGAATTTGCACGGGACTCCTGGTTTGAAAATTAAGTCAAAAAATGCACTGTTTCCCACTTAATCATGAAAATAGGCCATTGGGCGCCAAAGTTGTGTAACAATCACAAGAAAGCCCAGAGAATACCTTGAACACCTCCAGGGGGACCAATGTAAGTTGTGGAAACTTACAGAACTAGCACAGGACTACCGGTTTGAAAACTAAGTCGAAAAAGGCACTTTTTTCACACTTAAGTTTGAAAATAGGCATCGGGGGCCAAAATCGTGTAACAGTCACGAGATGGCCCGGGGAACACATCAAACACCTTAGGACGGACCAATGTAAGTTGTGGAAATTTACGGAACTAGCAAGACACTTCCGGTTTGAAAACTAAGTCGAAAAGGCCACTTTTTTCACGCTTAAGCCTGAAAATAAGCCATCGGGGGCCAAAATCGTTTAACAGGCGCGAGACTTTCCGGGGAACACCTCAAACACCTCTAGAGGAACCAATGTAAGTTGTGGAAAGTTACACAACAAGCATGGGACTCCCAGTTTGAAAACTAAGTCAAAAAATGCATGTTTTTCACTTAAAGCTTGAAAATAGGCCATCGGGGGCCAAATTTTTGTAACAGTCACGAGAAGGCCCGGGGAACACCTCAGACGCCTCGAGAGGGACTAATGTAAGGCGCAGGAATCCCGGTTTGAAAACTGAGTCGAAAAAGATACTTTTTTCACACTTAACCTTGAAAATAGGACATCGGGGAACGAAATCGATTAACAGTCAGGAGAAGTCCTGGGGAACACCTCAAACACCTCGGGAGGGACCAATGTAAGTTGTGGAAACTTATGAAACTGCCACGGGACTCCTTGATTTGAAAACTAAACCAAAACAAGCACTTTTTTCACACTTAAGGTTGAAAATAGGCTATCGATGGCCAAAATCGACTAACAGTCACGAGAAGGCTTGGGGAACACCTCAAACACCTCGGGAGGGACCAATATAAGTTTTGGAAACTTACGGAATTACCCCGGAACTTCCGGTTTGAAAACTAAGTCCAAAAAGCCACTTTTCTCGCATTTAAGCTTGAAAATTGGCCATCAGGGGCCAACATCATGTATCAATCATGAGAAGGCACAAGAAACACATCAAACACCTCGGAAGGGACCAATGTAAGTTGTGGAAACTTACGAAACAAGCACGGGACTCCCGGTTTCAAAACTAAGTCAAAAGATGCATTTTTTTCACAGTTAAGCTTGAAAATAGGCCATTGGGAGCCAAAATCGTGTAAAAGTCTCGAGTAGGTGTGGGGAACACCTCAAATACCTCAAGAGGGACCAATGTAAGTTGTGGAAACTTACAGAACTAGCACGGGACTCCCGGTTTGAAAACTAAGACAAAAAACACCTTTTTCACACTTAAGCTTGAAAATAGTCCATTAGGGGCCAAAATCGTGTAACAGTCACAAGAAGGCCCAGGAAACACATCAAACACCTCGGAAGGGACCAATGTAAGTTGTGGATATTTGCGAAACTAGCACGGGACTCCCGATTTCAAAACTAAGTCAAAAGATGCATTTTTTTCACACTTAAGCTTGAAAATAGGCCATCGGGAGCCAAAATCGTGTAACAGTCTCGAGTAGGTGTGGGGAACACCTCAAATACCTCAAGAGGGACCAATGTAAGTTGTGGAAACTTACAGAACTAGCACGGGACTCCCGGTTTGAAAACTAAGACAAAAAAGACACATTTTTCACACTTTAAGCTTGGAAATAGTCCATTAGGGGCCAAAATCGTGTAACAGTCACGAGAAGGCCCAGGGAATACCTCAAACACCTTGGGAAGGACCAATTTAAGTTGTGAAAACTTATGGAACTGGCACGAGATTCCGGTTTGAAAACTAAGTCAAAAAATACAATTTTTTCACACTTAAGGTTGAAAATAGGCTATCGGAGGCTAAAATCGTGTAACAGTCATGAGAAGGCCCGGGGAACATCTCAAAGGAACTAGCACGGGACTCCCGATTTGAAAAATAAGTCCAAAAAGGCAATTTTCTCAACCTTAATTGTGAAAATAGGCCATCGCGGGCCAAAATCGTGTAACAGGCACGACAAGGCCCAAGGAACACATCAAACAACTCGGGAGGCACCAATGTAAGTTGTGGAAACTTATGGAACTAGCACGAGACTTCCGGTTCGAAAACTAAGTCGAGAAAGACACTTTTTTCATACTTAAACTTGAAAATAGGCCATCGGGTGCCATAATCGTGTAACAGTCACGAGAAAGCCCAATGAACGCCTTGAACACCTTGGGAGGGACCAATATAAGTTGTGAAAACTTACAGAACTAGCACGGGACTTCCAGTTTGAAAACAATGTAGCAATCACGAGAATGTCCGAGGAATACCTCAAACACCTCAGGAGAGACCATTGTAAGTTGTGGAAACTTACAGAACTTCAACGGGACTCCCGACTTGAAAACGAAGCCAAAAAATGCACTTTTTTCACACTTAATCCTGAAAATAGGCCATCGAGGGCCAAAATTGTGTAACAGTCACGAGAAGGTCCGGGGAACACCTCACACCTCGAGAGCGACCAATGCAAGTTGTGGGAACTTACCGAACTAGCATGGGGCTTCCGGTTTGAAAACTTTGTCGGAAAAGTCACTTTTTTCACACTTAAGCTTAAAAATAGGACATCGGGAGCCAAAATCGTGTAACAGTCACGGGAAGGCCCAGGAAATGCATCAAACACCTCAGGAAGGACCAATAGAAGTTGTGGAAACTTACGGAACTAGTACGGGACTTCCGGTTTGAAATCTAAGTCAAAAAAATGCACTTTTTTTCACACTTAGGCTTGAAAATAGACCATCAGTGGCCAAATTCGTGTAACAGTCACGAGAAGGCCCAAGCAACATCTCAAACACCTCGGGGGGGACCAATGCAGGTTGTGAAAATTTACGGAACTTGCACGGGACTCCTCGTTTCAAAACCAAGTCAAAAATTGTACTTTTTTCACACTTAATCTTGAAAATAGGCCATCAACGGCCAAAATTGTGTAACAGTCACGAGAATCCTAGCGAAACCCCTCAAACACCTCAAGAGGGGCGAATATAAGTGGTAGAAATTTACAGAACTAGCACGGGAGTCTCGGTTTGAAAACTAAGTGGAAAAAGACAGTTTTTTCAAATTTAAGTTTGAAAGTAGGCCATCAGGGGGCCAAAATCGCGTAACGGTCACGAGAAGGCGTGGGGAACACGTCAAACACCTCGGTAGGGACCAATGTAAGTTGTGCAAACTTACGGAACTGGCACAGGACTGCCGGTTTGAAAACAAAGTCAAAAAATGCACTTTTTTCACACTTAAGGTTAAAAATAAGCCATCGGGGGCCAAAATCGTGTAGCATTCAGTAGAACACCCGGGGAACACCTTGGGAGGGATCAATGTATGTTATTGAAACTTACAGAACTAGCACGGGACTGCCGGTTTGAAAACTAAGCCGAAAAAGGCACGTTTCTCACACTTAAGCTTGGAAATTGGCCATCAGGAGGCCAAAATCGTGTAATAGTCACGAGAAGGCCCATGAAACACATCAAACAACTTGGGAGGGACCAATGTAAGTTGTGGAAACTTACGGAACTAGCACGGGACTTCCGGTTTGAAAACTAATTTGAAAAAGACATTTTTCTCACACTTAAGCTACAAAATAGGCCATCGGGAACCAAAATCGTGTAACAGTCACGAGTAGGCCCGTGGAACACCTCAAACACCTCGGGAGGGAGCGATGTAAGTTGAGAAAACTTACGGAACTAGTACGGGACTCCTGGTTTGAAAACTATATCAAAAAATGTATTTCTTTTCACATTTAAGCTTGTAAATAGGCCATCGGGGACCAAAATCGGGTAGCTATCACGAGAAGGCCCGGGGAACACCGCAAACACCTCGGGATGGACTAATTCAAGTTGTGAAAACTTACGGAACTTGCACAGGACTCCTGGTTTGAAAATTAAGTCAAAAAATGCACTGTTTCCCACTTAATCATGAAAATAGGCCATTGGGCGCCAAAGTTGTGTAACAATCACGAGAAAGCCCAGAGAATACCTTGAACACCTCCAGGGGGACCAATGTACGTTATGGAAACTTACAGAACTAGCACAGGACTACCGGTTTGAAAACTAAGTCGGAAAATGCATTTTTTTCACACTTAAGCTTGAAAATAGGCATCGTGGGCCAAAATCGTGTAACAGTCACGAGATGGCCCGAGGAACACATCAAACACCTTAGGACGGACCAATGTAAGTTGTGGAAATTTACGGAACTAGCACGACACTTCCGGTTTGAAAACTAAGTCAAAAAGCCACTTTTTTCACACTTAAGCTTGAAAATAGGCCATCGGGGGCCAAAATCGTATAACAGGCGCGAGACTTTCCGGGGAACACCTCAAACACCTCTAGAGGGACCAATGTAAGTTGTGGAAACTTATGAAACTGCCACGGGACTCCCCGATTTGAAAACTAAACGAAAACAAGCACTTTTTTCACACTTAAGGTTGAAAATAGGCCATCGATGGCCAAAATCGATTAACAGTCACGAGAAGGGTCGGGGAACACCTCAAACACCTTGGCAGGGACCAATATAAGTTTTGGGAACTTACGGAATTACCCCAGAACTTCCGGTTTAAAAACTAAGTCCAAAAAGCCACTTTTCTCGCATTTAAGCTTGAAAATTGGCCATCAGGGGCCAACATCATGTAACAGTCATGAGAAGGCACAGGAAACACATCAAACACGTCGGAAGGGACCAATGTAAGTTGTGGAAATTTACGAAACTAGCACGGGACTCCCGGTTTCAAAACTAAGTCAAAAGATGCATTTTTTTCACACTTAAGCTTGAGAATAGGCCATCGGGAGCCAAAATCGTGTAACAGTCTCGAGTAGGTGTGGGGAACACCTCAAACACCTCAAGAGGGACCAATGTAAGTTGTCGAAACTTACAGAACTAGCACGGGACTCCCGGTTTGAAAACTAAGACAAAAAAGACACATTTTTCACACTTAAGCTTGGAAATAGTCCATTAGGGGCCAAAATCGTGAGACAGTCACGAGAAGGCCCAGTGAATACCTCAAACACCTTAAAAAAATGCACTTTTTTCACACTCAAGCTTGAAAATAGAGCATCAGTGGCCAAATTCGTGTAACAGTCACGAGAAGGCCCAAGCAACACCTCAAACACCTCGGAGGGACCATTGCAAGTTGTGAAAATTTACGGAACTTGCACGGGACTCCTCGCTTCGAAACTATGTAAAAAATTGCATTTTTTTCACACTTAATCTTGAGAATAGGCTATCGGCGGGCTAAAATTGTGTAACAGTCACGAGAACCCCAGCGAAACCCCTCGAACACCTAGAGAGTGACCAATGTAAGTTGTGAAAACTTACAGAACTAGCACGGGAGTCCCAGTGTGAAAACAATGCAGCAATCACGAGAATGTCCGAAGAACACCTCAAACACCTCAGGATAGACCATTGTAAGTTGTGGAAACTTACGGAACTTCAACGGGACTCCCGGTTTGAAAACGAAGGAGAAAAATGCACTTTTTTCACACTGAATCCTTAAAATAGGCCATCGAGGCCCACAGGAGAGACCATTGTAAGTTGTGGAAACTTACGGAATTTCAACGGGACTCCCGACTTGAAAACGAAGCCAAAAAATGCACTTTTTTTCGCACTTAATCCTGAAAGTAGGCTATCGAGGGCCAAAATTGTGTAACAGTCACGAGAAGGCCCGGAGAACACCTCACACCTCGAGAGCGACCAATGTAAGTTGTGGGAACTCACCGAACTAGCATGGGGCTCCCGGTTTGAAAACTATGTCGGAAAAGTCACTTTTTTCACACGTAAGCTTAAAAATAGGACATGGGAAGCCAAAATCGTGTAACAGTCACGGGAAGGCTTAGGAAACGCATCAAACACCTCGGGAAGGACCAATAGAAGTTGTGGAAACTTTCGGACCTAGCACGGGACTTCCGGTTTGAAATCTAAGTCAAAAAAATGCATTTTTTTTCACACTTAGGCTTGAAAATAGACCATCAATAGCCAAATTCGTGTAACAGTCACGAGAAGGCCCAAGCAACACCTCAAACACCTCGGGGCGGACCAATGCAGGTTGTGAAAATTTACGGAACTTGCACGGGACTCGCCGTTTCAAAACGAAGTCAAAAATTGCGCTTTTTTCACACTTAATCTTGAAAATAGGCCATCAGGATCCAAAATTGTGTAACAGTCACGAGAACCCTAGCGAACCCCTCAAACACCTCAAGAGGGACGAATATGCATAACAGTACGATAAACATTCAGTCTATACAGAACAGTAAAACAGTACAGAAGGGGAAAATCTAAAACCCCCCATAAGCCTTAACAGATAGGCTCGGAACCTCGCAATGAGGCACGTAGGCTGGCTTGACAAAACTGGAGTAACCCTGACGCTCCTAGCCGCGGTCTGGTGCCTGTACACCTACATATATATATGAGCAGTGAGCTAAAGCCCAGTGAATAACATAGTGCGTAAAGAGGTTAAGAATGAATGTCCTTACAGTATGAAAACAGTTCATTTCAATCAGTCTTTCAGTTATTCAGTACAGTAAACAGTCCTATGTGGTACATTCGTTAGCAGAACAGTAAACAGTAGGTCTAGAAGACCGAACAGTAATGATGGCCATCAGTCAGTAAACAGTAGTGGTTCCAACAAGGGAACCGACAGATATTTCTGCCACAGTAACAGTAAACAGTGGGTGCTAAGGATGCCACAATACAGTTCAGAATATAGGACATACATTCGTTCAGTTAACAGTAATCAGTTCAGAAACAGTACAGTTCAATTGTTCAGAAGATAATCATTTTTGAACATATCTTTATACAGTCGTTACTCACAGAGTTTGGGCTACAGTATGCTAGAGCGTGCCTCTCCAGTCGCCAACCCTACACAGTTAACAGATTGAACACACACTAAGCTACACAACTGGGAAAGATAATAACTTAATCCCTAAGTTGCCTCGATGTGTTCTACATCTACATCCTCAATAAAATGTCTTAAACTAGGCCTAAGAATGCCTAGAATGGGATGAGGATGCAAAGATGTACTCGAAAAGCAGTTTCAGAAAAACAGAGTCCCGCTCGAGCGCAGGTTTCCCCGCTCGAGCGGACATGCAACAAAGGTACACGCTCGAGCGTCAACTTTCCCGCTCGAGCGTACTGTAAAAGTACTGGATGGGTGAAAAGGCACTTTTTTCACACTTAAGCTTGAAAATAGGCATCGGGGGCCAAAATCGTGTAACAGTCACGAGATGGCCCAGGGAACACATCAAACACCTTAGGATGAACCAATGTAAGTTGTGGAAATTTACGAAGCTAGCACGACACTTCCGGTTTGAAAACTAAGTCGAAAAAGCCACTTTTTTCACACTTAAGCTTGAAAATAGGCCATCGGGGGCCAAAATCGTATAACAGGCGCGAAACTTTTCGGGGAACACCTCAAACACCTCTTGAGGGACCAATGTAAGTTGTGGAAAGTTACATAACAAGCATGGGACTCCCAGTTTGAAAACTAAGTCAAAAAATGCATGTTTTTCACTTAAAGCTTGAAAATAGGCCATCGGGGGCCAAATTTTTGCAACAGTCACGAGAAAGCCCGGGGAACACCTCAGACGTCTCGAAAGGGACTAATGTAAGTTTTGAAAACTTACAGAACAGGTGCAGGACTCCCGGTTTGAAAACTGAGTCGAAAAAGACACTTTTTTTCACACTTAACCTTAAAAATAGGCCCACGGGGAACGAAATCGATTAACAGCCAGGAGAAGTCCCGGGGAACACCTCAAACACCTCGGGAGAGACCAATGTAAGTTATCGAAACTTATGAAACTGCCACGGGACTCCCCGATTTGAAAACTAAACGAAAACAAGCACTTTTTTCACACTTAAGGTTGAAAATAGGCCATCGATGGCCAAAATCGACTAACAGTCACGAGAAGGCGTAGGGAACACGTCAAAAACCTCGGTAGGGACCAATGTAAGTTGTGCAAACTTACGGTACTGGCACAGGACTCCCGGTTTGAAAACTAAGTCAAAAAATGCACTTTTTTCACACTTAAGGTTAAAAATAAGCCCAACACCTCAAACACCTCGGGAGGGACCAGTCTAAGTTTTGGGAACTTACAGAATTACCCCAGAACTTCCAGTTTGAAAACTAAGTCCAAAAAGTCACTTTTCTCGCATTTAAGCTTGAAAATTGGCCATCAGGGGCCAACATCATGTAACAGTCATGAGAAGGCACAGGAAACACATCAAACACCTCGGAAGGGACCAATATAAGTTGTGGAAACTTACGAAACTAGCACGGGACTCCCGGTTTCAAAACTAAGTCAAAAGATGCATTTTTTTCACATTTAAGCTTGAAAATAGGCCATCGGGAGCCAAAATCATGTAACAGTCTCGAGTAGGTGTGGAGAACACCTCAAATACCTCAAGAGGGACCAATGTAAGTTGTGGAAACTTACAGAACTAGCACGGGACTCCCGGTTTGAAAACTAAGACAAAAAACACATTTTTCACACTTAAGCTTGAAAATAGTCCATTAGGGGCCAAAATCGTGTGACAGTCACGAGAAGGCTCAGGGAATACCTCAAATACCTTGGGAAGGACCAATGTAAGTTGTGGAAACTTATGGAACTGGCACGAGATTCCGGTTTGAAAACTAAGTCAAAAAATGCAATTTTTTCACACTTAAGGTTGAAAATAGGCCATCGGAGGCTAAAATCGTGTAACAGTCATGAGAAGGCCCGGGGAACACCTCAAAGGAACTAGCACGGGACTCCCGATTTGAAAAATAAGTCCAAAAAGGCAATTTTCTCAAACTTAATTGTGAAAATAGGCCATCGCGAGCCAAAATCGTGTAACAGTCACGACAAGGCCCAAGGAACACATCAAACAACTCGGGAGGCACCAATGTAAGTTGTGGAAACTTATAGAACTAGCACGAGACTTCCGGTTTGAAAACTAAGTCGAGAAAGACACTTTTTTCGTACTTAAGTTTGAAAATAGGCCATCGGGTGCCAAAATCGTGTAACAGTCACAAGAAGACCCAATGAACGCCTTGAACACCTTGGGAGGGACCAATGTAAGTTGTGCAAACTTACAGAACTAGCCCGGGACTTCCGGTTTGAAAACAATGCAGCAATCACGAGAATGTCCGCGGAATACCTCAAACACCTCAGGAGAGACCATTGTAAGTTGTGGAAACTTACGGAACTTCAACGGGACTCCCGACTTGAAAACGAAGCCAAAAAATGAACTTTTTTTCACACTTAATCCTGAAAATAGGCTATCGAGGGCCAAAATTGTGTAACAGTCACGAGAAGGCCCGCGGAACACCTCACACCTCGAGAGCGACCAATGTAAGTTGTGGGAACTCACCGAACTAGCATGGGGCTCCCGGTTTGAAAACTATGTCGGAAAAGTCACTTTTTTCACACGTAAGCTTAAAAATAGGACATGGGGAGCCAAAATCGTGTAACAGTCACGGGAAGGCCTAGGAAACGCATCAAACACCTCGGGAAGGACCAATAGAAGTTGTGGAAACTTTCGGAACTAGCACGGGATTTCCGGTTTGAAATCTAAGTCAAAAAAATGCATTTTTTTTCACACTTAGGCTTGAAAATAGACCATCAGTAGCCAAATTCGTGTAACAGTCACGAGAAGGCCCAAGCAACACCTCAAACACGTCGGGGGGGGACCAATGCAGGTTGTGAAAATTTACGGAACTTGCACGGGACTCGCCGTTTCAAAACGAAGTCAAAAATTGCACTTTTTTCACATTTAATCTTGAAAATAGGCCATCATGGTCCAAAATTGTGTAACAGTCACGAGAACCCTAGCGAAACCCCTCAAACACCTCAAGAGGGACGAATATAAGTGGTAGAAATTTACAGAACTAGCACGGGAGTCCCGGTTTGAAAACTAAGTGGAAAAAGCTACTTTTTTCAAACTTAAGTTCGAAAATAGGCCATCAGGGGGCCAAAATCGCGTAACGGTCACGAGAAGGCGTGGGGAACACGTCAAACACCTCGGTAGGGACCAATGTAAGTTGTGCAAACTAACGGAACTGGCACAGGACTCCCGGCTTGAAAACTAAGTCAAAAAATGCATTTTTTTCACACTTAAGGTTAGAAATAAGCCATCGGGGGCCAAAATCGTGTAGCATTCAGTAGAACACCCGGGGAACACCTTGGGAGGGATCAATGTATGTTATTGAAACTTACAGAACTAGCACGGGACTCCCGGTTTGTAAACTAAGTCAAAAAATACATTTTTTTCACACTTAAGGTTAGAAATAAGCCATCGGGGGCCAAAATCGTGTAGCATTCAGTAGAACACCCGGGGAACACCTTGGGAGGGATCAATGTATGTTATTGAAACTTACAGAACTAGCACGGGACTCCCGGTTTGTAAACTAAGTCAAAAAATACATTTTTTTCACACTTAAGGTTAGAAAAGGGACCAATGTAAGTTGTGGAAACTTACGGAACTAGCACGGGGACTTCCGGTTTGAAAACTAATTTGAAAAAGACATTTTTCTCACACTTAAGCTACAAAATAGGCCATCGGGGACCAAAATCGTGTAACAGTCACGAGTAGGCTCGTGGAACACCTCAAACACCTCGGGAGGGACCGATGTAAGTTGAGAAAACTTACGGAACTAGTACAGGACTCTGGTTTGAAAATTATATCAAAAAATGCATTTTTTTTCACATTTAAGCTTGTAAATAGGCTATCGGGGGCCAAAATCGAGTAACTATCACGAGAAGGCCCGGGGAACACCGCAAACACCTCGGGATGGACTAATGCAAGGTGTGAAAGCTTACGGAATTTGCACGGGACTCCTGGTTTGAAGATTAAGTCAAAAAATGCACTGTTTCCCACTTAATCATGAAAATAGGCCATTGGGCGCCAAAGTTGTGTAACAATCACAAGAAAGCCCAGAGAATACCTTGAACACCTTCAGGGGGACCAATGTAAGTTGTGGAAACTTACAGAACTATCACAGGACTACCGGTTTGAAAACTAAGTCGAAAAAGGCACTTTTTTCACACTTAAGCTTGAAAATAGGCATTGGGGCCAAAATCGTGTAACAGTCACGAGATGGCCCGGGGAACACATCAAACACCTTAGGACGGACCAATGTAAGTTGTGAAAATTTACGGAACTAGCACGACACTTCCGGTTTGAAAACTAAGTCGAAAAAGCCACTTTTTTCACACTTAAGCTTGAAAATAGGCCATCGGGGGCCAAAATCATATAACAGGCGCGAAACTTTCCGGGGAACATCTCAAACACCTCTAGAGGGACCAATGTAAGTTGTGGAAAGTTACACAACAAGCATGGGACTCCCAGTTTGAAAACTAAGTCAAAAAATGCATGTTTTTCACTTAAAGCTTGAAAATAGGCCATCGGGGGCCAAATTTTTGTAACAGTCACGAGAAGGCCCGGGGAACACCTCACACCTCGAGAGCGACCAATGTAAGTTGTGGGAACTCACCGAACTAGCATGGGGCTCCCGGTTTGAAAACTATGTCGGAAAAGTCACTTTTTTCACACTTGAGCTTAAAAATAGGAGGTTGAAAATAGGCCATCGATGGCCAAAATCGATTAACAGTCACGAGAAGGCTTGGGGAACACCTCAAACACCTCGGGAGGGACCAATGTAAGTTGTGGAAACTTATGAAACTGCCACGGGACTCCTCGATTTGAAAACTAAACCAAAACCAGCACTTTTTTCACACTTGAGGTTGAAAATAGGCCATCGATAGCCAAAATCGACTAACATTCACGAGAAGGCTTGGGGAACACCTCAAACACCTCGGGAGGGACCAATATAAGTTTTGGAAACTTACGGAATTACCCCGGAACTTCCGGTTTGAAAACTAAGTCCAAAAAGCCACTTTTCTCGTATTTAAGCTTGAAAATTGGCCATCAGGGGCCAACATCATGTAACAGTCATGAGAAGGCACAAGAAACACATCAAACACCTCGGAAGGGACCAATGTAAGTTGTGGAAACTTACGAAACTAGCACGGGACTCCCGGTTTCAAAACTATGTCAAAAGATGCATTTTTTTCACAGTTAAGCTTGAAAATAGGCCATCGGGAGCCAAAATCGTGTAAAAGTCTCGAGTAGGTGTGGGGAACACCTCAAATACCTCAAGAGGGACCAATGTAAGTTGTGGAAACTTACAGAACTAGCACGGGACTCCCGGTTTGAAAACTAAGACAAAAAGGACACATTTTTCACACTTAAGCTTGGAAATAGTCCATTAGGGGCCAAAATCGTGTAACAGTCACGAGAAGGCTCAGGGAATACCTCAAACACCACCTTGGGAAGGACCAATTTAAGTTGTGGAAACTTATGGAACTGGCACGAGATTCCGGTTTGAAAACTAAGTCAAAAAATGCAATTTTTTCACACTTAAGTTTGAAAATAGGCCATCGGAGGCTAAAATCGCGTAACAGTCATGAGAAGGCCCGGGGAACACCTCAAAGGAACTAGCACGGGACTCCCGATTTGAAAAATAAGTCCGAAAAGGCAATTTTCTCAAACTTAATTGTGAAAATACGTGTAACAGTCACGAGTAGGCCCGTGGAACACCTCAAACACCTCGGGAGGGACCGATGTAAGTTGAGAAAACTTACGGAACTAGTACGGGACTCCTGGTTTGAAAACTATATCAAAAAATGCACTTTTTTTCACATTTAAGCTTGTAAATAGGCCATCGGGGGCCAAAATCGAGTAACTATCACGAGAAGGCCGGGGAACACCGCAAACACCTCGGGATGGACTAATGCAAGGTGTGAAAGCTTACGGAACTTGCACGGGACTCCTGGTTTGAAAATTAAGTCAAAATCGTGTAACAGTCACGAGAAGGCCCAATGAACGCCTTGAACACCTTGGGAGGGACCAATGTAAGCTGTGAAAACTTACAGAACTAGCACGGGACTCCCGGTTTGAAAACTAAGACAAAAAAGACACATTTTTCACACTTAAGCTTGAAAATAGTCCATTAGGGGCCAAAATCGAACACCTCGGGGGGACCAATGCAAGTTGTGAAAATTTACGGAACTTGCACGGGACTCCTCGCTTCAAAACTAAGTCAAAAATTGCACTTTTTTCACACTTAATCTTGAAAATAGGCCATCAGGGGCCAAAATTGTGTAACAGTCACGAGAAGGCCCGGGGAACACCTCACACCTCGAGAGCGACCAATGTAAGTTGTGGGAACTCACCGAACTAGCATGGGGCTCCTGGTTTGAATACTATGTCGGAAAAGTCACTTTTTTCACACTTAAGCTTAAAAATAGGACATCGGGAGCCAAAATCGTGTAACAGTCACGGGAAGGCCCAGGAAACGCATCAAACACCTCAGGAAGGACCAATAGAAGTTGTGGGAAACTTACGGAACTAGCACGGGACTTCCAGTTTGAAATCTAAGTCAAAAAATGCACTTTTTTTCACACTTAGGCTTGAAAATAGACCATCAGTGGCCAAATTCGTGTAACAGTCACGAGAAGGCCCAAGCAACACCTCAAACACCTCGAGGGGGACCAATGCAGGTTGTGAAAATTTACGGAACTTGCACGGGACTCCTCGTTTCAAAACTAAGTAAAAAATTGCACTTTTTTCACACTTAATCTTGAAAATAGGTTATCAGGGGCCAAAATTGTGTAACAGTCACGAGAACCCTAGCAAAACCCCTCAAACACATCAAGAGGGACGAATATAAGTGGTAGAAATTTACAGAACTAGCACGGGAGTCCCGGTTTGAAAACTAAGTGGAACCTTGAACACCTTGGGAGGGACCAATGTAAGTTGTGGAAACTTATGGAACTAGCACGGGACTTCCGGTTTGAAAACTAATTTGAAAAAGACATTTTTCTCACACTTAAGCTACAAAATAGGCCATCGGGGACCAAAATCGTGTGACAGTCACGAGTAGGCCCAATGAACGCCTTGAACACCTTGGGAGGGACCAATGTAAGTTGTGGAAACTTATGGAACTAGCACGGGACTTCCGGTTTGAAAACTAATTTGAAAAAGACATTTTTCTCACACTTAAGCTACAAAATAGGCCATCGGGGACCAAAATCGTGTGACAGTCACGAGTAGGCCCAATGAACGCCTTGAACACCTTGGGAGGGACCAATGTAAGTTGTGGAAACTTATGGAACTAGCACGGGACTTCCGGTTTGAAAACTAATTTGAAAAAGACATTTTTCTCACACTTAAGCTACAAAATAGGCCATCGGGGACCAAAATCGTGTGACAGTCACGAGTAGGCCCATGGAACACATCAAACAACTTGGGAGGGACCAATGTAAGTTGTGGAAACTTACGGAACTAGCACGGGACTTCCGGTTTGAAAACTAATTTCAAAAAGACATTTTTCTCACACTTAAGCTACAAAATAGGCCATCGGGGACCAAAATCGTATAACAGTCACGAGTAGGCCCGTGGAACACCTCAAACACCTCGGGAGGGACCGATGTAAGTTGAGAAAAGTTACGGAACTAGTACGGGACTCCTGGTTTGAAAACTATATCAAAAAATGCACTTTTTTTCACATTTAAGCTTGTAAATAGGCCATCGGGGCCAAAATCGGGTAACTATCACGAGAAGGCCCGGGGAACACCGCAAACACGTCGGGATGGACTAATGCAAGTTGTGAAAGCTTACGGAACTTGCACGGGACTCCTGGTTTGAAAATTAAGTTAAAAAATGCACTGTTTCCCACTTAATCATCAAAATAGGCCATCGGGCGCCAAAGTTATGTAACAATCACGAGAAAGCCCAGAGAATACCTTGAACACCTCCAGGGGGACCAATGTAAGTTGTGGAAACTTACAGAACTAGCACAGGACTACCGGTTTGAAAACTTAGTCGAAAAAGGCAGTTTTTTTACACTTAAGCTTGAAAATAGGCATCGGGGGCCAAAATCGTGTAACAGTCACGAGATGGCCCAGGGAACACATCAAACACCTTAGGACGGACCAATGTGAGTTGTGGAAATTTACGGAACTAGCACGACACTTCCGGTTTGAAAACTAAGTCGAAAAAGCCACTTTTTTCACATTTAAGCTTGAAAATAGGCCATCAGGGGCCAAAATCGTATAACAGGCGCGAGACTTTCCGGGGAACACCTCAAACACCTCTAGAGGGACCAATGTAAGTTGTGGAAACTTACGGAACTAGCACGGGACTTCCGGTTTGAAAACAATGTAGCAATCACGAGAATGTCCGAGGAATACCTCAAACACCTCAGGAGAGACCATTGTAAGTTGTGGAAACTTACGGAACTAGCACGGGACTCCCGGTTTGAAAACTAACTCC
>NW_021024549.1:1481903-1495994 GCF_004153795.1 Camellia sinensis
ATGAAATGGCTGAGGAAGGAGTCGCTGAGATGTTGGAAAGTGAAGACAGAGTCTGCTGGTAACTGGTTGAACCACAGTCGAGCTGACCCCTTCAGTGTCACGGGGAAAGCCTGACACATGATCTTGTCAGGGAAGGCATGGAGGATCATGGGGGTATGGTAGGTCTCCAGATGGTCGACTGGGTCCGTCGTACCGTCAAAAGAGTCAATGGTGGGCATTTTGAACTTGGCGGGGAGAGGTTTGTCCTGGATGGAAGCAACAAATGGCGAGTTTGCTGTGGTAGAGGGTTTATGCTGGATGTTCTGCATGACTCCTTGGAGTTGGAGCTTCATGGCTCGGAGTTCTACATCCTAGAGAGGGATGTTATCACCACCGGAGATGAGCGGGGGTTGGACACTACTAGCTTCCCCCTCAGGGGTTAGTGCTAAGACCGATGGATGCGGGGGTCGAGGTGGTAGATTTATATGAGGAGAAGGAAGTTGCAGGCCTTCCAAGCTGGGTGGATAGGGCTGTGGGATAGTATGGCTCAGAGCTCGTTCTTGGTTGGGCGGAATATCTGGAGGTGGTGTAGGAGGCATAGGAAGGTCCCTTTGGAGTAGAGCATTCATCAGGGCTTAGTTTTGCTCGGCCATGTCGTTGATGCTGTTGGTAAGCTCGATGAAATACTGTGGTGGGTTGTTTAGATTGGGGGGGTTGGCTTGATGGTCGGCTGCATTTTGGTGAGAAGCCATGGATCTAGTCGTGACCATACACGTTAGTGGGTAGCAGAAAAAGGTTATTAGAATAGGGTCTCTGGCGACAATGAGCACAACTGGCGTGTGGAGCAAAGCTTTCCCATAGATGGCGCCAACTGATGATACAGTTACGATACAACGGGTTCCAGAGGGAATGGGTCGGACTAGTCCATGCTTCTCCAACCGATATCTGAACGGCCAAGCCCACCTGAGAACCTGCACAGGAGTTTAACGGGAAACAGGGAGTCTCCCAGCGAACCCTCCGACGAGCAAGTTAGAGAGAGAAGTGGAATGTAGAGATATGAATTAGAAATAAAGAACTTAACCTTCTTCTTGTCTTCAACGTCTGCTTATGTCCTTTTGTAATCATTTCGTTGTCCCATCCGACCTGTCACCTTGGCCAAAAGTCTATGCTGTAGCTTACCTTGTTCAAGGTGAGGCGTACTGTCCCGACGGAGAGGTGTTGTCGTAATAAATGATGTGAAGGGTTGCATTAATGGTGATGTGCAGTGGCAATAACTTTGCAGATCTTTGTCTGCTGAGGTGGCTTGCCCTTTACCTGCCACGTGTCTGAATATCATTGGTCCTTCATGTCATGTTGACTTCCAGCTGTTCTAGGCCTTATCAGTTGGGTTATGTATTGGGCCCTAAGTGGTAGGCTTGGGTTGTTCATAGTGGGTTATGGGCTTTATAAGCCTATCCACATCAATTTTTATTTTTATTTTTTAATATGGAAGATGGATGTACACAAATATTATTTTGAGGTTTAAGAAAAATATAATTATATTTTTACATAATTATGTAACTTTTTTTTTTTAGGGTAAGACAAAACTAATTGAAACTAATGCAAATGGTGAGATAAATAAATAAAAATAAATATATATTTTAGTAAAAAAGAAATAAAAATATTAATAAAAATGAGCCTACTTATTATGTGAATTAAATTCTCCAAAGATACTAGTAAAATTATGTTAAAAGTGTAAAACTAACTGTAAATCTCAACATAAGTGATGTAATTTATCCTTTTTCTTTTATGGGATATTTATTCATAAATCTCTTTTTATGTATTTATGTTTCATTTAGTCCAAATTATTTTCTGAGTAATTCTACTCACACAATAAAACCATTCATTACACCCTTCAAATTACCAAAAAGGACACATTCTTTTTTTTTTACCACCAAATCCTTTCACCTCAATCGCCGACATCATAGGCGACGCTACCGCCTGCTACCATACCCAACCTCTTCTTCCTCTGTCGCGCACTATTGTAGCCCTACCACAACCATCATGTGTTGCTATCAACGGAGAGAGAGAGAGAGACAGATATATATATATATAACAAAAAGAAGTCTTCCATCCTTTCACTTTTAGTCCAAATTATTTTCTGAGTAATTCTACTCACACAATAAAACCATTCATTACACCCTTCAAATTACCAAAAAGGACACATTCTTTTTTTTTTACCACCAAATCCTTTCACCTCAATCGCCGACATCATAGGCGACGCTACCGCCTGCTACCATACCCAACCTCTTCTTCCTCTGTCGCGCACTACTGTAGCCCCACCACAACCATCATGTGCTGCTATCAACGGAGAGAGAGAGAGAGACAAATATATATATATATATATAACAAAAAGAAGTCTTCCATCCTTTCACTTCCCTCCACACCGGGCGCCAACGTACAACCCATCCCTGTCCCGGCATCTCTACAACTCCTTGCCGTCTCTCCTCGTGCACCACTGAGAGGGTAATTTATATGAAAATTGGACCGAGCTGGGTAATGGGCCGTTATGGGCCACAGTACGAAGGGCTGAGTAAAAAGGCCATGAAGTTACTCCGATCCAAAAGAGGCTTGAAGTTACTCCGGTCCCAAAGGGCTTACGGTAAGCTCGATCGTCACACATGAAGTTATCCCGGTCGGGACCACGGTATTGGTTATCCCGGTCGAGACATACCATGGTTAGCACCGGGAGAAACCGGGGTAAGAGCAGTGAATGGAAGAGCCGAGCTAAAGTTAGCTCGGTCTAGTCTGCGACTTAGCATAGTCATGCTTATCTCGGTCATATTGGAGTCCGACCATGGTAAAACCATCTCACTTGGTTTAAGCAGTGAGGAGGGTGTTGAAGGATAAGCATTATCTTTTGGGAATATGACTCCTAGGAGGACTCTACATGGAGGAGTAAGAATCCTAGTAGGATTGTGCCACGCAGAACCTATAAAAGCTCACAACATCACCTATGGAGAGGTAACACAGCTTTGATTCTCGAATACACAGAGCTTTTGTCTATTTGTCTATTTCGCTGACTTAGGCATCGGAGAGGTATCCGGCACACACCCGCCGGCTAGCTCGCGTTTGTGTTTTTACGGAGTAAAGTAACGAAGTACGGAGGAGCGCAGACTTGATCAACAGGATTATACGATAAGATTTATTTCTTTCCCGTACAATAGGCGCCGTCTGTGGGAAAATTAGACTAGAACAACACCCCTTGATCAAGCTTTTCCTCTTTAGAAGTAATGGCGCACAACGAAGATTTTCCGCAGTCCGCCATCGACGGACAAACACCAGAGGGGGTTGCAAGGCGCGAAGGCCTACCTTCTATCGCTCCCATGGCGGACTTGGAGCCACAACGACAGAATCCTAGGAGAGATGCAAGGGAGAGGAGGCGGACTAACAGCCCCCGTCACTCTCGTTCACAAAGTCCTGACAAACAAAGGTGGAGGATTGATCCTCAAGTTCTGGAGGACCGCGTGAAGGAGGAAGATGAATTAATAAGGAAGATGGCGACGGACATGGAGATCATGAAGCGCCAGATCAAGGGAAAATGGGTGGCGGTAAGAGAGGGACGCAAAGGCAATGCGCCTCCTCGCCACTCAGAAGATTGTAGTAGGCATACCATGACATCGCAAGCAGAGAGTAGAAGCCTCAGAATGAGCGACACTCAATCAGGGACTTCCAAAACTCGTTACTCCAGGTCTGAGAGAACGAGATCACTAAGGTCTTACACAGAGGGAAGTACCTATCAGCCCTCACACTCGTACCAAACATCATCCAGGCAGACGGAGTTGCCTAGATCGTCCGACTTACGGACCGTGCTTGAAGAAAGGGCGCGACAGAAGGAGGATACTAGGGCACGCGACCCACACAGAGTTTTAGCTCTTCGGCGGTTGGCTCCTCAGACGCATGGAAGCGTTGAGGTTGGAATGCCAGTACCACCACCCACCCTAACCTACGAACCAACAGATAAAGCATTGGCAAGACTACATAGCTCGCCGTTTGTTCCGGCGATTGAGAACGCATCATTACCCTCAGGCTTCATCCAGCCTAAATTTACCACGTATGAAGGGAAAACAGACCCTTACATGCACCTAAGCCACTTCCGCCAGGTTATGGCGGTATATCGACGAAACGAGGCTTTGATGTGTATCCTCATCCCATCAAGCCTTGGTGACCTAGGCTTGACTTGGTTCGAAAAACTTCCAGAAGGCAGCATAGCCTCCTGGGCGCAATTGGCGGAGGCGTTCGTAACAATGTTCAGAACGAACACCAAAACCCCGGTAGAAATTAATTAACTGCTCTCCATCGACATGGGCTAAAAAGAGTCATTAAAATCCTACAATAGCCGCTACTGGGAGACCTTAAACCAGATTGGGGACTTCCCCACCAATCTTGCCATCGCACAGTACAAAAGAGGCCTTCCAGTCGGGAACAGACTAAGGGACTCAATCACTATGACACCGCCTCTCACGATGGAGGCCTTAATGGAGAGAGTGCACCAGCACATTCGGGTTGAAGAAGATGGCGCCCGTGCTAAAGCAAAGTCTAGCACGACAGCAGTACCAGATAAAAAGACCGCGGCAAAAGTCAACACGGTAGAACGTCTGAACAAAAACGGACGAGGCAGACGGGACAACGGAGAAGACCAAGATAAAAGATGGTTAAGAGTCCGCACTGCCATTACCACGGTATTCAAAAAGCCAATTTATCGGATTCTAAGCGAGATACGTGATGAACCTTTCGTCAGATGGCCTGCCAAGCTAGGAGAGGCTCAGAAGGACTACGACGAAGGATCACGGTGCACTTTCCATAAAGAAAAGGGGTACCGCACTGAAAATTGTACACCATTAAGACAAAATCTAGAGGAGTTGGTGGCGGCCGATCACCTGGACAAATACATTGAAGGAGGGGCACAGCCAGCCCCCCAAAATGACAACCACACGAACGGAATGCCAATCGACGCCCCACCTCAAGGCGTGATAAACGTAATACATGGGATATGCGAACCTGAGCGCATATGTGAGCTCAAGGGCATGATCAAAAAGGCTGAGCACTTAAGGGAGGTTCTAAGTGCACAACCCACAATCAAGAAAGGAAGAATGGAGGCCACGAACGTCATGTCTTTTTCAGACAAGAACTTGGAAAGAATATATTGCCCTCACAACAATGCACTGGTCGTCACCCTCCGCGTCAAGGACTACGACGTCAAGCGAATTCTGATAGACCAAGGTAGCTCGTGTGAGATAATGTACTACGACACCTTCAAACAACTGAAATTGGAGGACAAAAACCTGACACCAGCTGTATCCCCCCTGATCGGATTCAACTCAATGCCAAAATGGCCAGTTGGCAAAATTATCCTGCCAGTCAAGGCAGGAAGCGTGACAAACAAGTGAAATTTTGGGTGTTAAAGGTCTCTTCCACTTACAACATAATCTTGGGAAGAACATGGCTCCATGCCATGAAATCAGTAGCATCATCCTACCATCAAGTAATGCGGTTCCCCAACGAAGCCGGAGTAATTGAAGAGGTCTTTGGAGATCAAATTATGTCCAAGCAATGTTTCGTCACGATTAATGGCAGCCGCGCTCAAAAGAATATAAGTATTGCATTGTGTATAAATCCATAGGATGCAGGATTTTGAATCTACTATGGTAATGCTCACTAGAATAGGCCCCTCATGGATGGATCCCATCATACTGTTCTGATCGTCGTTGTCCAGCACTGAGAGATTAGAGGTCTTGGAATTCTTGACCTCTAACATCGAAGTGTTCGCCTGGACACCCTACGACATGCCAGGCATTGATCCAAACTTCATCTGTCACCAACTCAATGTCCACCCATCCGCCAGACCAATCATTCAGCGCACTCGCAGATCGGCACTCCACTACGCCGAGATAGTGGCGGAAGAGGTGGGAAATCTGCTAGAGGCAGGAGCCATCAGAGAAGTGCACTACCCCAGATGGATTTCTAACACAGTCGTGGTACCAAAGAAGAATGGCAAATGGCGTGTCTACGTCGACTATAAGACAGTCAACAAAGCATGCCCAAAGGACAGCTTCCCCCTATCACGGATAAATCAATTGGTAGACCTGACGGCGGGGCACAACTGACTTAGCTTTCTGGATGCGTACAGAGGCTACCATCAGATTGCCATGTACGAACCAGACCAGGAGGTCACATCCTTTACCACTCCAAGAGGACTGTATTGCTATAAGGTCATGCCCTTTGGCTAAAGAACGCAGGGGCAACATTCCAGAGAATGATCACCAAGATGTTTGAGCCGTTGTTAGGCAGAACAATGGAGGCTTACATCGACGACATGGTGGTCAAGAGCAAGGATGAGAACGACCATCTAAGGGACCTAGGTGAGATGTTCCAGATTCTGAAGAAACACAAGTTGCGCCTTAATGCATCTAAGTGCGCGTTCGGTGTAGGATCTGGCAAATTCCTGGGCTTCCTGGTGACCAACCGGGGTATAGAGGCAGACCCCTCCCAGATCAAAGCTATTCAGGATCTGGAGAGACCTAACTCAATAAAAGAAGTACAGCATCTTACCGGCATGGCAGCTGCACTCAACAGATTCATTAGCCGGTCGTCAGACAGACTACGACCATTTTTTCAAGCGTTAAAAGCCAAGTTCGAGTGGAACGAAGAATGCGATCGCGCTCTGGAAAGCTTAAAAGAATACATGTCTTCTCCACCACTATTGGTGACCCCAATACCTGGAGAAGAACTCTTCCTGTACCTGGCAGTCTTTCAGTACGCAATTAGCACAGTATTGGTCCGTGCGGAAGGAATCCAACATCTGCCCATCTATTATGCCAGCAAGACATTGCTGGGTGCCGAAACAAGGTACTTGCCACTGGAAAAAATGTCCTTGACCTTAATGATGGCCTCAAGAAAGTTATCGCACTACTTTCACGCCCACACCATAGTCGTACTCACAGCTTTCCCATTAAAAACTTTGTTTGAGAAGGCGAACTTTTCTGGGCGAATCTTGAAGTGGGCAGTAGAGTTGGGACAATTCGACATCAAGTTCCAACCCAGAACCGCGTTAAAGGCCCAAGCTTTGGCAGACTTTGTCGCAGAATTCACCCCCGGAAGTCATCATATCTGCCCAGTCAACCTGACTGACACAACCAAACCAGGGATAGAAGTTGACGCCGGAATAGCGCAACCCCTGGTGCAGGATATTCAGTCAAACCCCAAGGCAGACCAGAGTAAAGAAAGCAAGAAAGAAGTGAACCATGCTACACCCAGCCAAGACTCACCAACGAATAAAAACTTGGTTCAACCAGATAGCAAGGAGCAGACAGCAAGCATGGACCTTGAAGAAAACACCAGCAACATTCTCAATCCCACGGCATCATCTGATCCCTCCACTTGCTGGAAGTTGTTCGTTGGAGAGATGTGGAAGCTCTTCGTGGACGAAGCATCCAACCGTCATGGTGCAGGACTTGGCATAGTCCTCATCTCACCAGACGACCTAGTTATGGAGCAAACAATCAACCTTGGCTTTCCAGCATCAAACAACGAAGCGGAGTATGAAGCACTCCTTGCAGGTCTCAAATCAGCATTCTATATGAAAGCCACCGAGCTAATGGTCTACAGCGACTCACAATTGGTGGTAAACCAAATTTCTGGCGACTACGAAGCAAAGGATGACAGAATGGCTAAGTACCAAGACTTAGTCAGAAACGAGATCAAAAGATTCGAAGCTGTAAGGATAGACCAGATTGGCAAGGAGGAAAACAGCAGAGCAGACGAACTAGCAGGCTTTGCTTCAATGGCAGATACATCCATCCCTCATCCGTTGCTAATTAACTACTTACCAAGACTAAGCATTGAAGACCCGGAAGTAGAAGAGGTATGTTGCGCCGAACTAGGCCCCTCATGGATGAATCCCATCATACTGTTCTTAAAAAACGGTGTCTTATCGGAAGAAAAGAAGGAGGCCAACAAAATTAGAGCAAAGTCGCAGCGATTTTGGCTCTCCCCATCTTTGGCATTATACAAAAAGTTGTTCTCAGGGCCCTATCTAAAGTGTGTCCACCCCAGCAAAGTGGAAGCATTCTTGTACGAGATACACGAAGGGGTGTGCGGAAGCCATCAAGGAGGAAGATCGCTAGCTTACAGGGCCATTTCACAAGGATACTGGTGGCCATACATGCAAGCAGACTCAGAGAACTCGGAGAAGTATGTAAAGAAGTGCGAGAAATGTCAGAAGTTCGCACACCAAATACATCAGTCGGTCAGAGAACTCCTACCATTGACCAGCCCATGGCCTTTTGCAATGTGGGGCTTGGACATAGTAGGACCACTTCCAACAGCACCCGGAAACAGGAAGTTTTTTTTCGCAGCAACAGACTACTTCACAAAGTGGGTGGAAGCAGAGGCATTGGCATCAATCAAGGAAAAAGATATGAAGAAGTTTGTCTGGCAGAATATCATCACTCGGTTCGGCATACCTAAAGCCCTAATATCAGACAACGGCACTCAGTTTGATGGCAGAATCTTTAGAGGCTTTTGTGAAGAATATAAGATAGAGTTCTACAATTCTACACCGGCGCATGCCCAAGTATATGGCCAAGCAGAGGCATCAAACAAGGTTGTCTTGGATGGATTGAAGAAGAGGTTAGAAAAAGCAAAAGGCAAGTGGGCTGAAGAACTGCCTCATGTTCTGTGGGCTTACCGTACCACACCTCGGCAATCAACTGGAGAGACATCATTCTCTTTAGCCTATGGCATGGAAGCAATAATCCCATTGGAAGTTGGCCTCCCCACAATTAGAAGCGAAAATTTTGATCTAGACTTGAATGGAGAGGCCATAACATTGGAACTCGACCTCACCAAAGAAAGAAGAGAAAGAGCACTGGTTCACATTACCTCATACTAACAAGAGTTATCCAGGAAATACAACAAAACAGTGCATCCAAGGCAATTCAAGATCGGAGATTGGGTGCTGCGCAAAGTAATGGGAAACACCGTGGTTCCGGGAGATGGCAAGTTAGGGGCCAATTGGGAAGGACCTTACAAAGTCATTGGGTTAGCCGACAAAGGGGCATACCACTTAGAAGATGAGGACGGCAAGGCAATTCCCAGGCCATGGAATACTGCCAATCTCAAGTTATTTTATTTTTAGCTTTTCTTTAGAATACTTGTAATTTTTCTTTTCCCCAATAAAACAAGTAGTTTTATTTTCAGCATAAGTGTCTTTATTCTGTAAAAGTTGTTTTAGTAGACTAGGGGCATTGAAAGAGTAGTTGGCCAGAAAAACCAACTTAGAGATTGGCTGGAAAAACCAACACCCTTCCTAAGCCTAGGATAAGGATCCAGGCCACAGGACGTATGGTCGGAATAACCAAACACTTTACTTTAGGTTGGCTGGAAAAACCAACACCCTTTCTAAGCCTAGGATAAGGATCCAGGCCGCAGGACGTATAGTCGGAATAACCAAACACTTTACTTTAGGTTGGCTGGAAAAACCAATCTAAAGGTTGGTTGGAAAAACCAACAACCCTCCTAAGCTCAGGATAAGGATCCAGGCTGCAGGACGTTTGGTCGGAATAACCAAACACTTTATTCTAAGTTGGCTGGAATAACCAATTTAGAGGTTGGCTGGATTAAACCAACTCTTAGTACTCTTCAGCCGAAGTAGGGATATCGGCTAAAGAGTGGTTGGCTGTATTAAACCAACTCTCCGTACTCTTCAGCCGAAGTAAGAATATCGGCAAAAGAGTGGTTGGCTGGATTAAACCAACTCTTAGCACTCTTCAGCCGAAGTAAGGATATCGGCAAAAGAGTGGTTGGCTGGATTAAACCAACTCTTAGCACTCTTCTGCCAAAGTAAGGATATCGGCTAAATGAGGTTGGCTGGACTAAACCAACTCTTAGTACTCTTCAGCCGAGATAGGCATCTCGGCTAAAGAGTGGTTGACAGCTATAATAATATTTCAAGTTTAGGACCGAGATAGTTATCTCGGTAGGAAAATGCATGTCTGTATACAAAATGGATGCAGGTATGGCACAGACCGAACAGAAAGATGAAAGGTTTCTCATTCATTCAAAAGCAAAACAAACAGAGGTGCAATAGTAGGGGACTCGGCCCGATTACAAATTTTTGTCCAAACAAAAAGAGAAACACACAATCAAGCAAAGAGATCATCCAGGTCAGCATCCAACAACTTTGAGTCCGGTCTCAGTAGGAAGATCGGTTGTGGCAAGAACCTCTTGGTTGGGCTCAGTTGAAACAAGCTCCCCTTGGTTTGGCTCGGTTGGAGGCACCACAATAGTTGAAATGGGTGCTAGGGGGTTAGAAACCACTGGAATTGGAGAGATAGATCGACGACCGGGCTGGGAGTTGTCATAAGAAGCAGAGTCTTCATCATCACCTTCCTCAAGAAATTTCTTCTGAAGGTCAGCAGCATACTCCGCCATGGAGCCCGGTATAAAATATGCAGGAGAATTGAAGACCTCAGTCTCCGGACCATGACCGAGCTGTGTCACTGCTGCCCTCCATCCGCACTTAAAGAACAGATCTTTGGCAGCTTTGCATTGTTGAGTATAAGTTGCCTCTCCCTCCTTGAAGCCCCGGAGTTCGGCGTCATTCACACTCTCCTTTAGCTTGGTGGTCTCGGTATCCTTCTTCTTCTCGAGCATTACAAGCTGGCGCAGGTACTTGTCTTTCAGCTCGGCTGCAGCCCTTTGTTTTTCTGCTTCGGCTAAATTAACTAGGCCGGTTAGCCTGGTTACTTCGGCTTCTAGCTCGATCATCTGCCTCTTGGACTCTTTTAGCTCGGCTGTTTTTGCTTTGGCCTCTGCCATGGCCTCCTTAGTGGTCCTACTAAGTTCCAACACACGCTTGTATGCGACATGATTCTGTTGCAGGGCCTACAAAAGGAGTGGTACAGTCTTCAGATAAACCGAACCGAAAGATGTTGAAATTTGGGGGTAGGAAACAGAACTTACCAAAACCATGGATTTTGTAGCCGAACGAATGGCACGTAGCTCTATAAGATTGTCATGGTGCGCCATATCGGCTGGAAGGCAGACACTCTTGGACAGGTTGAATGCCATTAAGTGGTCCTCTTCAGAAACCACCGAATCAGTGTCCTCAATGGCTCGGTTCTGGAAAGTGAGCTTTGGAACCCACTTGGAAGAACTAGCCCGGTCAGAACACTTCGGCGGTGGACTTGGTGAAGGGCTTGAAACAGTGGTTCGAGGAATCACGGTTTCATCTTCGTTAATAAGTCGTTGCTCAGGTACGGTAGTTCGAGCACGTTTGCTCGGGCGAGATGAGGAGGGTTGTTGAGATGGAAGGGCCACCACGGTTTCCTGAGTCTGGGTGGGTGGTGGTACCTCGGCTTGGTGTGTTTCGGTTAGCAGGGCCCTTACTATATTCTTCTTGGCCATTTCTTGTTCAGCAGTAGTACGAACCAGGTTAATTTGTGGCAAGGTTGGATCCGGTTCAGGAGATGCCTGCAACAAAAAGTCTGTTACTCAGGCTTTTCGTCAACTGTTGTATCTGTACGTCGGTTCAAAATTCAGCAGCTTGGCCCAACTTCTTTCAGGATACCGTAGTGCGACGCGAAGTGTGTTTAGGTTGGGGTAACTGTACAGTGACTTGAGGTGGGCTGAGTCTGCATAAAGAAGACAACTGTCAGTTCGGTTCAGGAACAGGAAACCGAAATAAAGGGAGGCATACAAAGAAGCCGAGGTAATTATACCGGGGGTTCCTTTCTTCCAGTTTATACTATGGCCTGGAATCTGGGCTTGGTGGTCTTCAAAATTCGCAGATACCCAGAGAAAATCATCATCATTCAAGTCTTTATTCGGTGTGTCCTTTATTATTTTCTCTCGGCGACGACGTATTCTTAGATAATAGACCCAGCCATCTTCTTTTGATCCTATGGAATATTGATGGAAGAGTTCAGCTAAGCCGAGGTTAATGCCAGCTCGGCGGTTTAGTTCGGCTATACCATTAATTATGCGGTATGAATTTGTGGAAAGTTGGGTGGGGCATATCCTAGTTTGCCTAAGGAATTCACAAAGTAAAGGTTGTACAGGGAAGCGTAAACCGCACTCCACAATGGAAATAATGTTAAAGGGTACAAAACCTTGGTTTCCCCATGGTGTGATATCTTGTTTGGCTAGGGTGAGATGGACATCGTCAGGAATGTTATACTCCCTTCGGAATTCGGCCAAGCCACCAGGTGTGTCTACTAAAAACCTATACTTTCCCATTTGTGGTTTAAGTTATGAATAAATTAAATCAGAGTTTTAGCTCGGTCGAAGAAAGGTGCTGAGTAGCTCGGTTGAGCGCTCAAAGGAGTGCTTGGGCAACCTAAGTCTGCAAAGTGAAAAATAAAGGTGTTAAGCACAGATCGATCGGACCGTGCTAAAAGAAATACAGGAAAGATAAATGAAGTCCTAGCTTGGCTATATGATTTGCTTCGTGGCTTAGCTCGGTTTGAGCAAAGGGTCTGTTAGCTCGGTGTTAGCAAGGGGTCTGTTAGCTCGAAGTGAACGAAGGATTTGTTAGCCTGGCTGAGCCTCTAGGGGCAGAAGGCTGGTTTAGCCCCAAGTTGTAACTCGGTTGAGTTTGAGGCTTTCAGGTATTCTGTTACAGATCTAGTACGGATCCATAGCTCGGTTAAGTTAAATAAAGCAAAAGGTGGTTTGACTTGGTAAAACTACTAGCTTAACATAAAGTGCTAGTCCGATTGATAGTCTAGCTGGATTGACATCAACTACAAACAACTTTTTACTCCGGTTACATCGTGATTTTGGATCAAATACAGCGTTCTACAGGTTGTTTCATGAATACAAAGTGGTTCTTACAAGGTTTATTTTTTCAGAAGGCATAGCACAAAATGGAAAAAATGTCTTTTGCAAAAACACAAACACTATGCTATGGATTGTATAAAGCAAGTGCAAAAACAACAAAAACAAGAGATATTTGAGTAACTTACCAGGTCAAGCGGCACTGGAAGATGGAAATGGCACTAGGAGACAAGAGCTTCGCAGTTACCAGATTGAAGAGCAAAAGAGGCTCAGAGACGAAAGAGAGAGAGGGAAATGAATAGTGTGAGGATGATTAAAAAATGCTAGGGTTTGTTTTGTGTAGAAGAAAGGACAAAAAAGAGCGGGACTATTCGAAAAACACGAAGTACGAAGACGGCGTAACAGCTGCATTGGGCCAATCAAAGTGTGCCACGTGTCCTTGGAATGAGAAGCGATTCAGTTGCTATGAATGAAGAGACGTTATGACCAGACAGGTAGAGCCCGGTGTAAATTTAGTTCGGATGAAAAGGCTCAAGTGTTTAGCTCGGTTGTGCGACTAAAGTTTTGTAGCTCGGTTAGAGGGCTGAAACTTTTTAGCTCGGCTGGTAACAGGTAATCCCTATCATGCTGTGCAGATAGAATTAAGGGGCAATTGAGAGGGTAATTTATATAAAAATTGGGCTGAGCTGGGTAATGGGCCGTTATGGGCCACAGTACGAAGGGCTGAGTAAAAAGGCCATGAAGTTACTCCGGTCCAAAAGAGGCTTGAAGTTACTCCGGTCCCAAAGGGCTTACGGTAAGCTCGGTTGTCACACATGAAGTTATCCCGGTCGGGACCACGGTATTGGTTATCCCGGTCTAGACATACCATGGTTAGCACCGGGAGAAACCGGGGTAAGAGCAACGAATGGAAGAGCCGAGCTAAAGTTAGCTCGGTGTAGTCTGCGGCTTAGCATAGACATGCTTACCTCAGTCATATTGGAGTCCGACCATGGTAAAACCATCTCACTTGGTTTAAGCAGTGAGGAGGGTGTTGAAGGATAAGCATTATCTTCGTGAAGGTACTCCTAATGGGTTGAAGACCATATCGACAGGTCTTCCATCTTGCAAATAGGGCATATCTTGTCTAGGCAAAATTTTTGAAATGATACCTTTATTTCCATGTCTTCCAGCTACTTTATCGCCTACTTTGATTTCACGTTTCTGTAAAATATATACACGAATCATTTCTGGATTATAACTAGAACCCCACTTTTTCTGGATCCATCTCACATCAATAACTCGACCCCTACC
>NW_021024549.1:1502781-1563481 GCF_004153795.1 Camellia sinensis
ATGGATGCATGCATGCTCGAGTCGCCTTGTCGGTAAATTCCATCGCGATGCCTCGCCTCACCCTTGTTTGCAATTGATCTCAGAAACTTGCACAAAGCTCCAGAAGGCTGAAACTCCACCTTGGGAAGGCCACCGACCAGTTATTAGCATGGGAGACCACCTGCCGACCACCCTTTGTGGTGGAGACCAAAGAGGGTGGTCGGTCTGCCAGAAAATCTGGTCGGCCGACCAGTTTCCACTTCTGGTTTCTAGTTTTTCTGTAACAAAGGCAAGAGAGAGAAAAGGTAATGTATTTTCAACAAATGTGTGCATGACCACTCTCCCCGTCCTTACACAAGCTCAAGTGAGTGTAGTTCTCGATCCTCATGCCACCAATCATGCATCTCGATGCATGATGGCCGAGAAGTCGAATTGCACAACTCGATGTGAAATGAATACACATATAAACAAGTAAAGCCAACAACTTTATCATGGATAGTCAAGAGTGTCGGCGACCGAGAATCGAGGCACGTTTCGTCACTTTGAGTACAAAACGTCCCTCGTTTCCCATGTTTAGACTAAACCCTACTCTAAACAAAAAGCAGTGAGATGGTACACACAATGCGACTAACATGCAACCTAGAATATGCAATGCTATGGGCTAAAATGGCATACACAATGCACGTGACATAACATGGCATACACAATACACTTACGAAAACTATCATGCGTACATGAACTAAATGGCATATACAAATGCAAGATGGACTTACACCAATATGAGTGGACCTCAGCCACACTCACATTAGTGGCCATATGATGAAAATAAGACAACCGAAATACATGCAAACATGCACGGATGCAAAGGACCGATCCTATGGCACAACATGCAACTCTAACTAAGGATGGAAAAGGATGAAGTATGGCATGCAAACACACATTTTCCATCTTTGAAACATAATGTACAATGGTCCCGAATCATGCAAACACTTCACACGATGTATGCTAAATGGCTCGAATACCAAAACTAGGGAAGTGCGTTACACTAGAGGTACACAAAGCAATGCACAAATGGAAAAACCACCCCCAAACAGACCCTAGGCAGGTCCAAGACAGTGGGAAAATGGCCTAAAATGATGGCTCAAAGTGCATGGAAAATAAGCTCATCCAATGGTTTGAAAACGAGGCATTTATGCACAACTCTCAAACTTATTTAAAGAGTGGAAAACATGACAATATGGCATGCATGTAAGCTCCGAAATATGATGTGCAATGGCCTCAAAACATGAAAACACCTCAGCATATGCATGTAATACACTTCGAAACTCAAAGCTAAGCATGGATATTGAACTACAAGCATGCAAAATAAGCATCATTCGACCATGAGACCCAAAAATAGAGCTAAGGCAATCCAAAATATGCACAAAATCAGTTTAAGGCATGGCCAAAAAGTGCTAAGAAAGATGGCCAAAACACCATGCCAAACAAGCCAGTGAACAATGATTTGCACTACAACTATGTGAAGTACATGAGAGGTCACCAAACCAGCCAAAAACAGAAGTATGCCATGCCAAATAATGCCCCAAAACCCACTGAAACTCAGTCAATGCATGCAAGAATGATGTGTCCCTTTGAAAGGCCAATAAGGGGGTTATTCTACACATGCATATTAGACATTCAACATGGAAAAACCACCTCTGGATAGAGGTTATGATGGCCCTAAAACTCATTGAAATGGGCCTAAAATGAGTCTAGGAAGCATGCAAATAAAGGCCCCTTTGAAAGGCCTTGAAGAGGATTACTCTACACATGCATAATAGACATTTAACATGGCAAAACCACCTCTGGACAGAGGTCATTCAGGTCACACAACTCATCAAAAATATCCTGGAGCATGGCTTTGAAACATGCAAATAGGGGCTCCTTTGTAAGGCCAACAAAGCTAGTAAACAAAACAAGGGGTGAGAGGGTCACCCCTCTCTGATTTTGAGGCTCAAAATAGCATGTTAGCCACTGACAATCCACTGCATTTCAGTGGCTCAAAGGTCAAACAAAGCACAATACAAAGGTCTAGATGCATGGCTCAAAACAAGATGAAAACAAGCATGCAAGGGGGTAGATGACCCCCAACAGAAAAAAGACCTTAAACAAACATGTTTAGAAGCTGAAAACAAGACTTTTTTTAGTTTATGAAAAAGCCTAAATATGCTTCCAAACTAGGCTAAAAGATGAAGCAAAATAGTGTTACAAAGAGGGAAATAGAGAGTTACCCTTGTAGAGCAGACCTCCAGCAACTTCTAGACCAATGTAGCAACCCTTCAACCTCTGAGAAACAGCTTCAAGGTGCTTGGATGGATGGTGGAAAGGTTAAGCTAAGGGTTGGTGTGTGATAGGCCAAGAACCATGGAGTTTTGGAGGCAATATAGAGATACAAGAGGGAGATATATGCATGTATGCTCCAACATTTTTCTGAACCAAGGCCAAGGAGGGGAGGCCCTTCCTTTATAGAGGAGAAGGACTAAATCTTCTCAAAGAAGCTTAAAAGCTAAGCCAAACATCCTCCATACACGTGTATGGAGGATGCACCAAATGCCTCCCAACTGGCACAGCTGGAACACACTCAAAGAGAGGAAAAAACAGATGGATGGCCGACCAGTTCAGGTAGTTGGCCAACCATGCCCCCTGGTCAACCGACCAGGTTTAAAAGGGTCAAGCTCAAAAGGTGGTCGGCCAGCCCATATTGGTGGTCTCCCAGGTGAATGCAACTCAGTGGTGGTATGGGAGATCAGAAAATGTGGCTCAAAAGTGAGGGAGACCACCTACCTGTCAAGAAAACCGGCCGACCAGGGAAAGGTGGTCTCCAAGAAGAAAAGGTGGTCTCCCACCCTACTACCACCTTCCTAACAATGAAACTAGGGTCCATGCCAAAAATGAACCCACACCGATTCAAAACGAATGTTCGGGGGCCAAAACGCGCAGTCGGGGGCCTCGAAAACTGACTATTAATCATCGAAAGTGGCGTGCGACCACGAAGGTGGTCTCCCGGGCCACAGTGTCCCTCTAAGGAGAGGAAACAAGGTGTGTGCTAGAAATCTGAGCAAACGGAGGTAGTTAAGCGGTCCTGAACTGAGGCACACGACCGACGGCTCCGAAAATCGAAAACTGGTCTCCAAACGGGAAAAAATGGCCTACGACCGCGAAATGTAGCCTACGGCCACTGAGAGATGGTCTACGAGACCTCTCCCTCCCTCCAGGAAGAGAAAATAGAGAAAACAGGACTTGGTTCGTAAACCGAGGCAAGGCACGAAAAGGTTCTGAAGCTTGGAGGTAAGGCTCTCAGCTGAGACTTTGCAACCTCAGAACGAGCACAATATGCAACATCATCGAGCGCTCAGTTGGTGACGTCTGAGTCTTAAGGTCGGTCAAAAATGGGGTGTCTACAGTTGCCCCTCTTTGACAGAACTCGAAAGTCATAAGTGACGGGAGTGAATGTCGAAGCCCAAAGACGACCCATTTTTGACAAGGCCGAAGACTTAGACAAACAGGCAAGATAAAAGAGATGCGCCCACAGGCATGCCCGCAGGCGGGGGGCAAAATGCAAAATGATATGCACCAAGTCGAACGTAACTCATGATCATGCAAAGCAGCAAACTGTAATGAAGCAAATATTCACAATAGATGCAACAGTTTTAAGCAAGAATGCAAAACAACAACTACATTTCATGCAGTAAGAATGTAAGAGAATCACAGTTCTCGCTACGTCTCACACGGAGAAGATACAATACCTGTGTGGTTCATCTGGTCGCACCAGCTTCAAATGAACCGTACATACAATATCGTGCCTGCAAAAGAGAGAAACTTAACAAGCACAACATAGTTAGCAACACATGTTCAACACTACATCGAATGCAGACAAACATGGTGCCGATGGGAAAGTGCTTCGCAATGCGAGAGAAGCGCGCGTGACAACGCAAGTTAAGCATGGAGGTATGACAATACTGGTGAAATGTGCACCACAATGTAAGCGATGTTCATAACAATGCGAGTGGCATGCATAACAATGCTGGATAAGTGCGACTTTACGAGCATGTTTAAAACAAAACATCGAGCAAAGAAATGCAAGTTTCGACGAGGACGACTCAATCGCGACCTCCAGTTTACCTCTCGGAGGGGTCGCAACGTACTCAAAAAGGATACATCCTGCTCATGATGAGTAGCAATGAAACACGCATCGAAAGTTGGGGTTGAAGCTCCCGCGGAGGGATTTCGCGCCGAAAAGTGCACTTTCCTTGTACTTTCTTGAGTGCCGAGGACTCCAATTACCACCAAAATTTGCAGGGAGCTCAAAGAGACATTGGAGATCACCTAGGAAGGATGGCCGACCATCATAGAGTATCGCCGACCAGGTTTGATGCAAGGGGGTGGTCGGCCTGCCAGGAAAGGTGGTCGGCCAACCACTTTGCCAAAAATAGGGGCAGTTTTGTCCTTTTGCATTTGTTTCTTTAAATATACTCGGCCAAAGTACTTTTCCTCAGAACTCCAAGTCCGAAATTAGTGCTCCTTCCTTCCTAGACCATTTTCTCTCTCAGATCTGCGCTCTATACGCGTTTCCCAACGTCCCACGCAAAGTTGTTTCACGAAATCTTTTAGTTTTCTTCACTTTGGACCGATTAAAATTTGATTTCGGAGCTTCTTTCTCCATTTTCACCACTTGAGGTAAGTTTGTCTCAACATTTGGAACATTTTCTTGGGAGTTGACTTTTGTTGACTTTTTCATTTCCTAAGAGTTGACTTTTGTTGACTTTTTCCAATTTTGGCTAATTTTGCTCATTCTTGCTCCTTTTTGCAGATTTCTTGAAATGGCAGGTCATTTTCCTCACGGCGGAGATCCTCTAGGTGCTGGGGGTGAGCCAGACATTATGTGTTTACCCCCGAGGATTCGGCCATTTATTCCCGAGAGGTATGACCCTCCGACGCACTCCTTCCTCGGGCCGTTTTCTACCACTTCACCGACTTTGATGAGCGAGCACCTATAGATCTATTATTGCGGGAGCCAGAGTCCCACCTCTCTTATTAGGCACGAGAGGCATGTACTTCACTTTTACATTTTTTGCAATGTATTCTGCATTTTTCGTGCATTTCATGCTTTTGCTTTGTATTTTTTATCTGCTCGTTCTGAACGCGTTCACATACCATACTTCTGCTTATTCTAACACACAGCTCACAGCACAGTATTTTGTTAAGTTGACACGCAACTCAAGCACTCAAATTTCTGAACACACAGCTCACACTTTGATGATGAACACACAGCCCACTATTTGACGGCGAACACACAATCCACTATTTTCTGAAATCTGAACACACAGCCCAAACTTCTTGATTATGAACACGCAGCCCACTGTTTTGAAGTCTGAACACACAACTCAAACACTTGATGTTGAACACACAGCTCAAACTTTGAGATGAACACACAGCCCGCTGTTTTGAAATTTGAACACGCAGCGTAAACTTTGATGTTGAACACACAACTCACACTTTGATGATGAACACACAGCTCACACATTGATGATGAACACACAGCCCACTGTTTTTTAATCCTGAATACACAGCTCAAACACTTGCTTTCTGAACACGTAGCCCCAACTGTTGTATTTTTGAACACGCAGCCCAAATTTTGAGGTGAGCACACAGCACACACTGGTTGAGAGTTTAACACGCAGCTCACTCTCTTTGAAGTCTGAACACGCAGCCCGAATTTTGAGGTAAACACACAACACACACAGGTTGAGAATTGAACACGCAGCCCAAACTGTTGAATTTCTGAACACGCAGCCCAAATTTTGAGGTGAACACACAACACACATTGGTTGAGAGTTGAACACGTAGCCCAAACTGTTGAATTTCTAAACACGCAACCTAAATTTTGAGGTGAACACACAGCACACACTGGTTGAGAGTTGAACACGCAGCTCACTGTCTTTGAAGTTTGAACACGTAGCTCGAATACTTGATGTTGAACACACAGCTCGAACTTTGAGATGGACACACAACCCATTGTTTTGAAATTTGAACACGCAGCCTAAACTTTGATGTTGAACACGCAGCTCACACACTTCAATTCTGAACACGCAGCCCATATACTTCATGTTCAACACGCAGCTCATGGCATTGTATCTGATTTAATTTACACATAGCTTATATACTTTATTTTGAAATTGAATACATGTGTTCATTCTGAATGCAGGTATCTTCCCGTATTACACGAGGATATGGATCGATCATCGCCAGAGAGTGGTACGCAGAGCTCCCAGAGGCCGTTCGTGATCTGGTTGACCAGGCATGGTTCGGACCCTTCTGCATAGGGATATCACGTTACCCAGCGAGCAGGACCCTAATGGCCGCCCTCGTAAAGAGATGGTGGGACACCACCAACTCCTTCCATTTCTTAGCTACTGGGGACATGACGATGACCCCGTTCGACTTTGTCGTGCTGACGGGCCTTGACTCGAGAGGCTGGTTGATTTATGACGAGGATATGGGTGAGTGGGAGGCTGCCTGGATTTATCTATTGGGAGCTCGCCCACCGGTTAATAGATCTTCGGGCCAAGTCCGATACACTTGGTTTTTCACACAGTTCAGGGAGGCTGTGCCCGAGACTCCCGAAGAGATAGCACAGTACACTCAGGGATTTTTGATGTTCCTTTTCGGGACCAGTCTGTTCTCCGATAGGGGCAACACCGTTGGAATTTACCTGCTGAGTGCTTTGGTAGACCTATCACAGGTTAGCCAGTATGATTGGGGTGGCGCCGACCTAGCTACCCTCTACTGCTACATGAGTGTGACTTCCCGCGGACGGGGGAACATAGTTGGCGGCTATTGAAGAGCCTGGGAGGTACTTTCTGCCCTCTTGATTTACATTTCTACTTTTCATTACCTGTACACTGCTCACACGGTACACTTTACATTCTGTACTTTGCATTATGCTCTCAGCATTCTGTATTCTCTGTACATTCTGCATTCACATTCTGCACTCGGCATTCTGTATTCTGATGGATATTGCCCTATTTTCCACAGCTATGGGTTTTCGCATACTTTTCGATGCTAGCCCCGAAGCTTGAGGTGGAGGTGCCTCTCATGATTCCTTACTCGCTCGTATTCGAGGGCCAATACCGGTCGAGGGCCCGAGAGACTTTGCCCTACCTGCGGCAGTTTTTTGACACAGTGTGGACGACCGAGGTAATTCAGAACTCTCAGTTCTCCATGTTTTCATCTTTGATTCATCTTGCACATTTATGATTTCTAATCGGCTCATGCATTGGTTATCCCTAGATCACATGGCAGCCCTGGGCACCCTTGGGTGGAGATACCCGATTTCAGTTTGCTGGAGGATGGGCCGCTTCTCAGTACAAGATCCTATTTGAGGGGCCCGTTGGTAGGGCCTAGTTTCTGGGGGACCGCTTCATGCACCAGACTATGGAATACCCCGAGCAGAGTGTCCCTGCAGCACCTCTGGACGATATGCGGTCTACTGAGGGGCTCACTCCCCAGGATGTCGATAGCGCCATGTTGGGTACCGACGTACTTCTACATTTGGAGGAGGAGTACGCGACTTACCGTCATACATATTTGATGCCTCCATTGACAGGTGTCTGTACTCCCACGAGGAGGTCTGCTGGCATGCCATCATCGAGCCGGGCCTGGGCTACAGATATTCCTTCGACCAGCAGAGCCGGCACATCGAGAGGTGGGGCTGGACTGGTCCCTCCGATTCCCTGACTTATCGTCACGCCGGATGGCCAGATATCCCGACTGAGTTGACAGGATGGCGATATGGGACTTCCTACCCGATTCCGATAAAGCCCCCTATGCCCGATCACCGATACGTCGGAGATCCTAACTCACCGCCGGTATGTTCCACTACTTTTCATTTACCACTCAGATACTTAGGTATTCATTTACTCATTGATGACTTGAGCTTGTATCTGCAGCCTCCCAGAGAGTATACGGAGGGGTTACTCGGGTTAGTAGCCTCACTCGAGGGCATGGTCCTGCGGAGAGAGACGCAGTTGTCCATCGTCGGTGTCCCGGTACTCTTTAGTTTTCTTGCATTTATCATACTTCTGATGACATGCTGAACTTGAACATTTCACTGCATTGATTGACTGTATGTGTAAAGCACATCTAACACACACCACATTCATGTACTATATCTGCATACACCCACTCTATGTAGTTTTCTTGCATCTGCATCGGATATACATACTTTGGCTGATGTATTCAAATTGCGCTCTTTCTTTTCAGATGCCTCCGCTACATACTGGGCCATCCAGGCCTTCTCAGAGAGTCGTGAGAGGGGGTTCGACTCGCGGCTGAGGCGGACGCAGAGCACCTGCCATAGAGGAGGAGTCCAGCGAGGAGGAGGAGCCTGCACATCCCCAGTCAGAGACATCTGCTGGCAGAGAGGATGACTCTGGTTCCAATTTCGGTAGTGTAGATGATGCCAAGGAGGATTCCGAGGGCGGCGACTCCGATTCTGATGATGATGATGGTGCAGAGGTTGTTCCGCAGAAGAGGACGAAGAGGGCCTCTTATTCCTGTGCTTGATAGCACTGATGCAATTGTTCCTGCTTTATTTGCTTTTTTTACTAGTAGTTGTAGCACATTGTACATTATTAGGCAGTTTTATTTTCTGTAAAACTTGTACCCTTGTTGTAAAATGTTGTAACAAAGGGAAGCATGATGGAATGAAACAACTTTTGTTCAAAAAAAATGTTGTATTTTATGTTCTTAGCATCGCATCGCATCGCATCATTTTGCACGAAAATGAGATTGAATGGAATTGTGCATTGAAAATTGCCAAGTCAGGTAGTGAACCGACGCAACAAACTAAACAACTTAACTTACTAAGAAACAACAAAACCTTAGCAAGATTACAACTTGATAAGCAAGACACAACAACGTTGAGTAAACAAAGAGTAACAACTCGATACACAAAACTCGACAACTCGACAAAACCTAACGACTCGATAAGCAAAACAACAACTTGATAAGCAAAAACAACAACTCAATAAGCAGGACTTAACAACAACTCAATAAACAAATGCATTTCAGACGATCTAGGTGATGGAACGTATCCAAAACTAAGGTAAACTCGAACCTTCAACACTCCCGACGCATGGAAATGCTAGGAACTCTTTTCTAGAAGCTAGGACAAGACCAAAGCCCTGTTTCTCGCTATGGCCAACCACCTAAGGAAGCTGGCCGACCAGCTTTTGTCATTGGAGACCAAGGGGTGGTCGGCCTACCACCTGGTTTGGCAACCACCAGTTTTTTGACACGTGTCCCCCGAACAGTGCCTTATCCTCTTTAAAAGTTCCAGCCTCGTGGTTCATTCGTTTCATCTTAGTTTTGCATCAAAATGGAGGCGTTCCTCATCCAAAATCTCACAGCTTTGATTGCTTCTCTGGATGGCTCGGAAAAGTTGAACTTCCGGGGCTTCGGCTTGAATGCACTATTCACGCTGGGCCATACTCCGCTGCATCTTCCTTTCCTCCATGCCGCGGCAAGGTTTTGGGATCCGACAACACACGTTTTTAGCTTTAGCGGGCAAGAGATGTGTCCTACTTTCGAAGATTTCCAAGCTTTGATGGAATCCGAGCGCAATGAGGAAATCTTGCCTCAACTCCGATTTGGCCACATCTAAGCTCTAGGACGAATGTGCGGCCTCACTTTGCATGACGCTCGATCATTGATTCATGACGGGGAGTTGGACATCCCAAGCTTGGTTTGCTGGTTTTCTGATGCTGGTGACCGCGGCGACCATCATTGGCAGGGCTATCGGCGACACGCACTTTGCCTATGCTTGCTATCTTATTTCATGCCTGCCCTGGGCTCTGGTGGATTCAGTGTCCGGTTGATCGAGGTTGCCCAAGGTTTGAAGGAGGGCAAGAGCTGCATTGCCATGACATTGGCTGAGACATTGATGGGCTTAGACGCTTTTCATCGCCAGGAGACGACTAGGCTTGCGGGGAGCCTACTTCTATTGCAGGTAATGTTTCCCACCCAATCTCACATATGTATTGCTCACATCACTCGTCCCTCAGGCTTGGTTTTTCTCAAAAAACCCTTTTCTTACTTTTCTCTCATCGTACATCTCTCTATTCTTTATTCTCTCATTTTTGATCCCTCCCCAGGTGTGGTTGATAGACAAGTTACAGATTGTGGAGTCTTGCCCAGCATACTCAGCTCACGGTTACTTTTTTTGACAATGCCTGGTCGATGCCCTGGATAAGGGGTGGTGGTACAACTGGATGTACAGTTTGTCTGCAAACCGCATCGCTTGGCGCTGCCCTTGGCTCAATCTGCCGACAATGAGTTACAACATGACCCGTCAACCTGGGATTCAATTGATTAGCATGACACACTGTGTCTTCTATTTTTCGTTCCAGTTCCGGTGCCAGTTCGGACATGATCAGACTTGCCCGCCAGAGGGGATAGAGTACCCTGTTGCATTCCCAGCCCAAGGCGCACAGCTTGCCCGATATGCCACAGTATAGAGGACTAGAGAGCTCCTGGCCCCCGCTCCCACTTTCAGTTGCACTTTGTCTGATGAGTGCTTGGATTGGCTCAATGAAGAGGCACAAGAAGGGCCCACTTTGGCATTAGAGGCTTCGACGAGCTCTGGGAGGGGGCGCAGGAACACCTGACTTATCTATGCCCCAGATTTATTGCTTTATTAGTACTTTCAAGTTTTCTTTATGAGTATAATAAAAAGCAACTTCAATTTGTATGCAAGAGCAGGAAAACTCTGTATTGAAATCAATGAAATTAAAGGTTGTGGGTACTGAAAATTTTCCACTTTGGTCCAAAACTGGTCTAAGTTGTAAAAAGATTAATTTTGAACAAAGTCAACTTTTATTAAAACTTTTCAAAACCATTTTCGATATGGATCAGAATTGGACACGCCTGAAATCTGTCACTGAGATGCACAACCTCGGATCCTAGCAACTGGAAAGTTGCCCCTAGTCTGAATAGTACCGCGGCACTGCACAGCAACAGAAAGTTGTCCCTAGTCTGAAAAACACTGCACCGGAGATCATAACCGAATTCTTGAATGCTGAATAGACAAAGATGGCCGAGATGATCAAATGGACAAAGTTGATCGGGGAAAAGTTTATGGCTGAACTTCAGGATGAAGTTGCCTACGTATGCCAAAGATGGGAATCGAGCCTTACGTAGTTCAGGCTCAGGTTCACTCGAGTATTTTCACTCTCCTTTTACGCTCTAACTTTTGCCAAGGCCGCCCTTTGCGGGTTTTCAACCTTGCGAGCTCAGTTTTTATAATTTCAAATTTTTTGTGCTTTGACTTTTGCCTAGGTCGCCCTCTCGGGTTTTCGGCCTAGCGAGCCTCTCATGGGTAATATTTCTTCAACTTGTCCATGTTGATCGACTGTGAGAACTCTAGCCCATCTAGGTCCATCAAAACCACAGCTCCACCTGACCAGATAGACTTGATGATGTAAGGACCAGTCCAATTAGGTCTGAACTTGGCCCTAGGGCCGTGGATGGGAGCTCGGTTGTCCTTGAGTACCAAATCTCCTTCTTTCAAATTTCTGGACTTAACTTTCTTATTGAAAGCCCTGGCAATTCTGCGTTGATAACCTTGAACATGGTACAGTGCTTTCAGCCTTCTCTCATCAAAGAGCATGAGTTCTTCAAATCTGCTCTGCTGCCAATCTGCTTCGGCTATTTGACACTCAGCCAACACTCATAAAGACGGAACCTCAATCTCGATAGGTAGAACGGCCTCTATCCCATAAACTAATGAATACGGAGTCGCCCCAGTAGAAGTCTGAATTGACGTCCGGTAACCCCACAGAGCAAACGGCAGCTTATCTGGCCAATCCCGGTAGGTTTCCATCATCTTCTGCAGTATGTGCTTGATGTTCTTGTTGGCGGCCTCAACCGCTCCATTGGTTTGCGGCCGGTATGTGGATGACTTATGAAAAGCCACGTTGTATTTCTCTAACAAGTTAATCACTTCCTTCTTGAAGTGGGAACCATTATCTGAAATGACCTTATTTGGGACCCCATAACGATAGATGATGTTGTTTCTGATAAACTTTGCAACGTGCGACACCTTCAACACCGCATAAGATTGGGCCTCAACCCACTTCGTGAAATAATCTATCGCGACTAGGATGAACTCATGCCCATTCGACCCTTTCGGAGTGACAGCCCCGATCACATCGATTCCCCAAACTAAAAATGGCCATGGCGAAGTCATATTGTACAGCTTCGACAGCGGAATGTTCATGCGGTTTGCATGGATCTGACACTTGTGGCATCGCCGAACAAAGCCGATACAATCCTCCTCCATGGTAGACCAATAATAACCTTTTCTGAGGATCTTCCGCGCTAGCATTATCCCTTTCATATGCGCACCGCATTCCCCTCCATGGATGGCCTCTATCAGGCGTTTTGATTCTTCAGCCTCAACGCATAGCTTATGCATTCCCAGATGACCTCTCTTATATAATTTACCACCACAGATGATGAACTGAACGACCATTCTTCTGATTGCCCTTTTATCCTTGGCATTTACCCCTGGTGGATATGCTTCCTTCTCCAAGAAATTCCAAATATCGTAATACCAGGGGTTCTCATCTTGAACCTCATCTATAGCAGCAATTGACTCGTATGCCAACACAAATTTCTGGTCGATAATGACTGGACGCATCCGGACTCCAAACAGGATGTCTATCATGGAAGATAGAGTTGCTAGTGAATTTGCGAACCTGTTGTTCTCTCTTAACAGATGAGCAAAGTTTAACTTCTCAGACCGAGGAATTAACAAGTCCAAGGTCTGGTGATACATAATCATCTTTTCTTCTTTGACTTTCCAATCTCTTTTCGCTTGAGATACAACAAGGTTCGAGTCCCCGACAACGTCCAACCATTTTGCCCCTAATTCCAGGGCTGCTTCTAGACCGGCAATGCATGCTTCATATTCTGCATCGTTGTTCGAGACTTTGAACCGGAGTTTGAATGCTAGAGGGATACGGGAGTTGTCGGGTGCTATCAGCAACACTCCTATCCCATACCCGTATTAATTTGACGCTCCATCAAAGTACATCGTCCAAAATTCATCGTCGACATGAAGAATGGCCTCATCTGGGAATAAGTACTCAACTACTTCACCTCCTTTCACTGGATGATCAGCTAGGAACTCTGCTACCGCTCTTGCTCTTCCCTTGACTGACTTGCGCGTCACATATTTCAGATCAAATTCGGAAAGCAACAGCAACCAACGAGCTAGCCTACCCATAAGTGCCGGTTTCTCGAAAATATATTTGATGGGATCTAGTTGTGAAACCAATATTACAGAGTGAGCTAACAGGTAGTGCCGCAGCTTCCTGATAGCCCATACCAAGGCTAAGCAAGCCTTTTCCTACGGTGTGTAGCGAGTCTCATACTCCATCATCTTCTTGCTCAGGTAGTAGATGGCTCTCTCCACTTTGTCCTTTGATTCTTACGCGAGCATGCAGCCCATTGTTGTCTCAGTTACTGAAAGATACAAAATCAACGGTCTCCCCGGCTCTGGCGGTGACAACACGGGCAGGTTCTGTAAGTATTCCCTGATCTATTCAAAAGCATCTTGGCATCGGCCGTCCAATTAGAATTTCTTTCCTTTCTTCAGAAGGCCAAAAAGTGGTTCACAAGTCAAGATTAATTTTGAGATAAACCGTCTTATGAATTGCACTTTACCCAGAAAACCTCGCACCTCCTTTTCAGTCCTTGGTGGTGGAATTTCTAAGATGGCCTTGATTTTGGAAGGGTCGACTTCGATACCTCTATGTGTAATCAGAAACCCCAGCATTTTCCCTGCTGTAACACCAAACGTACAATTCTGAGGATTCAGCCGCAACCGAAATTCTCTGATCCTTTGAAAGAACTTTTGCAAGGTGGTGTAGTGGCCCTCTCTTTTTTTGGACTTGACAATCATGTCATCCACGTACACCTCTACCTCTTTGTGGATCATGTCATGCAATATCGTGGTCGCAGCCCGTTGATATGTAGCTCCAGCGTTCTTCAACCCAAACGACATCACTTTGTAGCAGTAGGTCACCACGGGGTGGTGAAAGCAGTCTTCTCCCGGTCCTCAGGTGGGGTGCCATTACAATCTGATTATAGCCTGAGAAACCATCCATGAATGAAAGCAAAGCATGCCCCGCTGTGAAGTCCACTAACTCATCGATGTGCGGCCAGGGGAAGTCGTCCTTCGGACTAGCTCTATTCAAGTCCCTGAAATCCATGCATACTTGGATCCTACCATCCTTCTTTGGCATCGGAACGATGTTGGCCAACCAAGTTGGGTATTCGAATACCAGCAAGAAACCTGCGTCAATTTGCTTGGTGACCTCCTCCTTAATCTTGAGAGCCTAGTCCGGGCGGATCCTTCTGAGTTTTTGTTTAATGGGTCGGGCCTCGGGGTCAAGAGGGATCCGGTGCTGTACAATTTCAGGATCGATTCCAGGCATGTCTTTGTAGGACCACGCGAAAATATCTTTGAAATTTTTTAACAAAGCGACTAAGCGCTCGCGTTCCTCCGAAGACAACATGGACCCGATTTGGACCAGCCGCGGGTCCTCCTCAGTACCAATATTCATAGTAGTGATTTCATCCATTAAGGGTTTAACAAATCTTTCCTGCTTTTGTTCAATTAAGCGTTGCAAAACCGGAGGAATTTCTTCCTCATCATTTTCATCAAAAATTTGAAAGTCTGATTTAATACAATAAATCAAGGGCACATAAACGTACTCAGAAACCACAGCCACATCATTCTCATTACGCACATCTAAATCATCCGATTCTTCGGTTACAACAAACTCAAAAGAGAAAAAAAAAAAGATGACTTGGACAGGACTGTGGTATCCGGGTTATCACCCCCTGGAATACTAGACTCAGACTCAGTCGAGCTGGAACCTGATTCTGACTCAACAGACTCGGTGGAATCAGATTCCGGCTCACTACCTGACCCGGTGCTGCTTGACAAAAATCCCTATTCATACTGCCAAACGAGAGAGGGTGCGATAGATGCATCCAAAATGTTTGCTGGTAGGCCCGTAGCCGTTTCATTCCCGATCACGCATACCAAGAATTTATCCCCCAAGCACTTCTGTTTGATCGGAGGATCTGAAAGTAGACACGCCAACGATACCCCCATTTCACTTTTGGCGTCCTCAGACTCCACTTTCTTGCTCTGCTTAGCCTCACCTAATGGGTCTGTCTGCTCTTCGGCAACGTCATCCCCGAATAACTGTAGGTCAAAGAAAATCTCAAACCTTGGCACACGGCGCTTCTCTTCGTTTATCCATGGCTCTGGGAAGCCACAAAATGGAAAGTCCTCCCCCTCCCGGACAAAGCGTCCGTTTAGGGTACTCTGGATGGGTCGATGCATTAGCTCAAAAGGCTTCTCCGCTTGCTTCGCTCTGGCTCTCCCAGCCATCTCCTTACCTTTCCTTATCCAATCCTCTTTGGTGGGCAGATAACCCAAGCCAAAGGTGTGTGGGTTGTGTGGCACTTCGGCCAACGCTGCAACGCCCTTTCGGCCGCTCTTTCCTAATCCCATCCCGGGGATGTGTTGAAGCTTGTTCATGAGGTATACTGATTATGCGCTAACATACACCCCCTCATTAACAGCTAAGATGTTCTGCACGACCCGGGCCTCAGCCAGGGTAAAACCCGACATGAACACATCCTTCATACCGTGCTCAATTTCCAAAACTGGCGTAGATACTTCTGGCAGTGGATGGATCGACGAATTTCCAAAAACGATGGCTACTCCCTTCCCATGGGGGTATTTCACCATCTGATGCAAGGTGGACGAAACTGCCTTTACTTGGTACAACCACGGCCGCCTCAAAAGTAGATTGAACGTCGCAGGAACTTCTAAGACGTGCAAGTCTACCTCATGTTGTCCCGGCCCAACCTTGGTCTGAATTTTCACTGTCCCCATTACTTCTCTGCTTGTGTTATCATATGCCCGAATCACCTGGGCTATCGGCACAAAGTCCACGGTCTTTAAACCGATTGCATATGCAGTCCTTGCCGGGTACACATTGATGGCAGACACTGTGTCGACAAGCACCACGGGTATCCATTTGTTTCTGCACTCCACAGAGATGTAGAGTGGCTTGTTATGGTTCGCACCCTCAGGTGGAAATTCTTTGTCGGAGAAAGTCAACATCGGGGTAGCCCCTCTCGGAAAAACTAAGCCCACCAGCTATTCGGGCGTGGTATCTATTGAGAGCTTGGCCTTCTCCATGGCCGATAAGACAGCTTGTCGATGCACTCGCAATGCCATAAGCAGTCCCCAGATGGAGATGTCTGCCTGTATATTTTTCAACTGCTTCAGTACAGCCTCTTCTTCGAGTTGCCTCTCTTTCTGTTTCTCCGCCTCCTTATCTTTGTCAGACGCCTCTGGCTGATCTAGATGTGGGGGCTTGAAATACTGCCCGCTTCTAGTCATTTGATCGACTTCGCCGATGTAACTGGTATCGTCTGGCTAGTTGCTCCCCTAATCCTCATCTGTGTGGGCAAGACATAGATCATCGTCTTCCCACCACATTCCATCGGCAGCCGACAGACACCTGTCCGGCTCTGGTACAATTGTACTCGCAGTACTTTCCGTCCACATGCTCGCAGCATTCTCTATCTTCGTGCACACAGCACTTTCAGTCCCCTCAGGGGCCTTAGCTTTCATGATTCTCTCAGAATCCCCGAACCTGTCTTGTTCTAACTGCGTCAGTACAGCTGGCTGTTCAACACTTCCCACATTCACAATGCCCAAGTCCTGAGCGAAATTCTTAGCACCAGCGCTCTCCGGCGATGCATTCTGATTTCCGGCCCTTCCAGCTACAACTGATGTTCTTGCCCCAGCCGGGCCCCGTTCCAACTGAGTTTCGTCGACAACATCTGGTAGGTCATCAAGCCACCCGGTGACCTCTGCTGACTCCTCAAAATCTGACTAGTTGACTACCATGCCCTCTGGATCTTGTTCATTGAAAAATTAGAGGTTAGCAAAGTCCCCTTCCACTGCTACCAAGTCATCTATCCTCTGATCAGATTCATCTCCTTGTATCACACAAAGCTCTACCCCTGCCGGCAATTCCACATTTGGCCCAACCTGGCCTACTGATAGAATGTAGCCCCTCGGACTGTATACCTCCTCAGTAAAACTCCCAGATTCCTCAAATTCTGACTCAACAATCCCATTCTTCCCTGAAATCTCCCCTGTTCTATCTTCGACAGGCACCACCATTGGTTCGGGTTGGGTTCTGGAGATGTCCAACATGCACAAGTCAGTGCAGTCAGGATGGAGCACCTTCGGCCTGGGTAGGTGGGACAGGGTGATATATATGCTAGGATCGTAAGACACGACCCTAGTTTGGATAAAATTGATACGTTTGGGGGGTGAAGCTTGGTTGTGCGGTGGGAGAGGGTTTATTGTGACATTGGGTTTTTCTAGAGACACAATCACCTGCTTGTCAATGAGATCTTGAATCTCATGACACAATCTAAAACATTGGTCAGTGTCGTGACCATGTTGTTGGTGATATGCGTAGTATTTTGCTAGGTTATGAGAGGGAGGGAGTGGATTTGGCAATGGCCTCAGCTCCAGGGCCTTTAAATGCCCTTTCTTGATTAATACCCCCAGAGCCTTGGACAGGGGCATATATAATGGGGTGAAGGTTCTCTGGCCTCAAGGTTGGTATTTGGTGGTTTGTGTGTTGCTTCCGGACGCGCCGGAGAAAGGTGTAGCTACCATGGGTCTTGGAGGGGGAATGGTGGTGACCATGCTTACTTCTGAAGCTCTAGCATTTGTGGCATTGTTGGGGCCTGTATTGTTATTACGGTTGAAAGTTCTTCTAGGTTGCTCTCTGTCATTATCAATCAGGCCCTGCTTCAAGGTATCCTCAATTTGTACTCCCATCTCATACAAATCTGAAAAGGTAGGGAAAGAAGGGGAGCACGATCATTTTCTGTATCAGCTTAGGCTGGAGATTGGGCATAATCATCCGGATTTGATCTTTATCAGTAGGCCTTAGGGTCATCACTGAAGCCTTCACCCTCCACTTGGCTACGAACTCCGAAAAGCTCTCCTTAGGCTCCTGCCTTGTTGTCTCAAGATCATGGGTTGTAATCTCGATTTGTGTGTTATAGGAGTACTGTGCAATGAAAGCCTGGGCCATCTCATCCCAGTTCCGCTTAACATCGTTTTCTAATTTTGTGTACCAGATAGCGGCCACACCCGACAAGGTCCGGCCGAATAATGAAAGCTTCTGCGGTCTGGTGAGGCCCATCGGCCGTAGTATATCTGAGAACAACCAGAGATGCACCATGGGATCCCCAAATCCGCCAAAGCGGTCGATTTGTGGCATTTTGAACCTATCTGGCAGCGTCACAGCGACGTCAGTGTACCCGTCCTCAATGCTGTAGAGTCAACCTCGAATTCGAAGAGAGAGTCCGGTAGGTTGGTAGGTGTTTTGGACAGCTGGGGTAAGATTGGGGGCGGAGCCGGCCCTATCGAAATGTCTGTACCCTCCTGGACATTTGGTGTTTCCCCGGGTGTCTGAACCCCTGGTAGTGGAGGAGCTTGATACGAAGCAGATGCTCCGTTTTGCTATTGCAACCTGGTGATTAGCTCGGTCTGCTGGGCCATGATTGCAGCCTGCTGCTTGGCAAATTTTGCTTGGCGGACAGCATCCTACTGCATAAGTTTCATACTTTCTTGGAGTTGACGCATCATTGCCTCCATCCCTGATTTGTTCTGCTGATCCATTTGACCGACTGGTATATCTATCTCTATGGCAACAATTGAGACCTCAGCCCGACTGTCCACTGATGCGGTAGACCACTGCTCTGGTAACCTCTGCTCAGATACACTGCGTTTTCTGCCTCCGTCTGATAACCGGGGGTAGAGAGTGGAACACTGGTTGTCCGTCGACCAGATCCTCAGATCGATTGAGTCGGCGACCTCTTATCCAGAGTGCTTGGGGAATATCTGTTTGGTCTGAAGCAATTGTGCTAAACTACCCTAGCAAAAAGATAAATAAAGCAATAATAAGGAAATAAACAACTAAACAAACGGACAGCATAACGGCTTTAAATAAATACACAACACACAGTTGGGCATCACAACACACAGTCGATAAGCTGAAAATACTGTTCTCAAACACTGATCATTATTCCCAAATCACTGCCCCCAAAACTGAATCTAAAACACGCAGATATCTGATTCCCAAAATACTGAACTGGGACCCGCAGGCCTGATACCCAAACTCATAAACTGATACATGCATTCCTGTAGAGACACACTCTAAAAGCACATAACAAGCAAGTGAGAGCCAAAACACCCCTATGTTGGGGTAGAGTTTCCCTGTCCTATTTTGTCAGGAGCTAAGGTTTCACTATGCACGCAGCGATTTCAAACAACCTATAATCGGGTAAGTAACCTGTCCTAGCTTGGAATAGTATCTATGGATTCTGAATATGCACTAGGTTGAATGGTCAAAAAGGGTGCCCCGGTAAAACCGGGATTTGTGTTCCCATCGTGGCAGAGCCCACAATCGGTCAGCCTTATGGCACGCTTCTCGAAGCGAGCCTCCGGCAAACCGTTCAGGAATAGCATACGGAAAACATGGTGTTCTAGGCACACCAATGCACATGCAATGCAAAGAAACACATAAATGCAGTCAAAACAAGACATCATGAGTTCGAGTCAAATTCTCTAACTCCCCAGCAAAGTCACCAGAAACTGTAGGCGTCCCCGAACATCCCGGGAGGGAAATCCCGTTTTGTTCATTGGGCTCACTACAGTTCAGGACTCAAAAGTCACGGTCTTGTATCTAATCTCGCAGAGTGCAATGCAAGGCCGATGAATCATCAAACAGTCCAAATTTGGCAAATCGTTTTGGAAAACAGAGTTTTAGAAAGAAGTGTCAAACATGGACTACTTTGCTAGATACAGAGTCGCCACCTAAATATTTTATTTTGGGGGAATTTAGGAAACCATGACTCGTGCCGAAGGCCATGTGTCCGTCATCACGAAAGTTGCCTCGGCTCGGGAACTTGGGTACGATTATGGAAGGTCACTTCGTGAGCACCCCCGCTCGCCCGATCAAAGATCGGCCTCTACTAACCATGATATCGAGTTTTGAAAATGTTATGCATTCTTATTCCGGTTATTAGCCTAGATTTACTACGTGATGTGCACAGCATACAAGTATAGACTGGATTGCCTGAATTGGAACAACACATCTCATGTTTGTTTATTTTGAAAATGGTTTGATGGTGCTACCCGCAAGTAGGCTAAGACGTGGATTTCCCACCCTCGGGTGGGCTTAGAAAACGTGATGGTTTGCCACTCTCAAGTGGGCTTAAAACTCACAGTCAATGCATTATTCCAATTCAGATAATCCAACCTTCACCCATAGGCATTCAGGCAGGTATGTCACATAAGCACATAGCCTCATGGTAAGCATGCTATCATGGCAGTCACTCACACACATGCAAGGATGCTAAAGCATAAACACTTACCGAGTACTCCAAGCCAAAACAGAAGCTATGTTAGAAATCCATGCATGATCCTAACTATGCTGAAATGCCTAATGCAACACATACAGGAATGTAACTACAGTAGGCTCGGCTATTTCTAAAGATGGCATGTGAAATGCTACAACTAACAAGTATTCAACTCAGAATTGAAATACAATGCAGCTAGTATGATGCGCCGAGCCCGGTGCATGCAAGACAGATGAATGAATGTAAACATGCTATCATAAGTATGGTAATTGAAACATGCCCTAAACTAACCATCATAAGCGGGTAAATAAAAAGAAGAAAGACGTGGGGTTGGAAGACATACATCACACACACGCACACTTATTACAACAATTGGCCCTCTCTCAGAGGATCTGAACGAATATTACACAACCAAAATAAATAACGAATTATTACACAATACTAATTACTTAACAAATGAATTAGGTAAGCAAAGTAAACTAGCATTCTATGCTACGTGCAATGGACTGCCTTAGCTCTGTTTCGAATGATGAAGGATGCATGCATACTCGGGTCGCCTTGTCGGGAAATTCCATCGCGACGCCTCGCCTCGCCTTTGTTTGCAATTGATCTCAAAAACTTGAACAAAGCTCCAGAAGGATGAAACTCCACCTTGGGAAGGCCACCTGCCAGTTATTAGCATGGGAGACCACCTGCCGACCACCCTTTGTGGTGGAGACCAAAGAGGGTGGTCGGCCTGCCAGAAAATCAGGTCGGCCGACCAATTTCCACCTCTGGTTTCTGGTTTTTCTGAAACAAAGGCAAGAGAGAGAAAATGCAATGTATTTTCAACAAATGTGTGCATGACCACGCTCCCCGTCCTTGCACAAGCTCAAGGGAGTGTAGTCCTCGATCCTCGTGCCACCAATCACGCATCTCGATGCATGATGGCCGAGAAGTCCAATTGCACATCTCGATGTGAAATGAATGGACATATCAGCAAGTAAAGCCAACAACTCTATCACGGACAGTCAAGAGTGTCGGTGACCGAGAATCGAAACGTGCCTTGGAGTACGAAACGTCCCTCGTTTCCCGTGTTTGGACTAAACCCTACTCCAAACACAATGCAATATGCATGACATGCATGAATGCAACTCTAACATGCAACCTAGATGCAAATGCCACTGAAGGACGCAAACATACAAGGGATGACATGCAAACATGCTGCTAGCATACACAATGCTATGAAATAATCAATGGCATACTCAATGCAAGACGATTCTATATGGCATATGCAATGCATATGAAGACTAACAAACACAATGAAACGAACAAGGCATACACAATGCAATGATCAAATCATGCAACAACGTGAACTAAATGGCATACACAATGCAAGATGGACTTAAACCAACATAAGTGGGCCTCAGCCACACTCACATCAGTGGCCATATGATGAAAATGAGACAACCGAAATACATGCAAACATGCACGGATGCAAAGGACCTATCCTAAGGCACAACATGCAACTCTAACAAAGCATGGCGAAGGATGAAATATGGCATAGAATGGCACATGATCCAGCTCTAAAATATGATGCACAATGGTCCCGAATCATGCAAACACTTCACACGATGCATGCTAAATGGCCCGAATACCGAAACTAGTGAAGTGCGTTACACTAGAGGTACACAAAGCAATGCACAAATGGAAAAACCACCCCCAAACAGACCCTAGGCAGGTCCAAGACAGTGGGAAAATGGCCTAAAATGATGGCTCAAAGTGCATGGAAATGAAGCTCATCCAATGGTCCGAAAACGAGGCATTTATGCACAACTCTCAAATGCATTTAAAGAGTGGAAAACATGACAATATGGCATGCATGTAAGCTCTGAAATATGATGTGCAATGGCCTCAAAACATGAAAACACCTCAGCATATGCATGTAATAGACCTCAAAATTCAAAGCTAAGCATGGATATTGAACTACAAGCATGCAAAATCAGCATCATTCGACCATGAGACCCAAAAATAGAGCTAAGGCAGTCCAAAATATGCACAAAATCAGTTTAAGGCATGGCCAAAAAGTGCTAAGAAAGATGGCCAAAACACCATGCCAAACAAGCCAGTGAACCATGATTTGCACTATAACTATGTGAAGCACACGAGAGGTCACCAAACCAGCCAAAAAAAGAAGTATGCCATGCCAAACAATGCCCAAAAACCCATGGAAACTCAGTCAATGCATGCAAGAATGATGTGTCCCTCTGAAAGGCCAATAAGGGGGTTATTCTACACATGCATAATAGACATTCAACATGGAAAAACCACCTCTGGATAGAGGTTATGATGGCCCTAAAACTTACTGAAATGGGCATGAAATGAGTCTAGGAAGCATGCAAATAAAGGCCCCTTTGAAAGGCCTTGAAGAGGATTACTATACACATGCATAATAGACATTCAACATGGCAAAACCACCTCTGGACAGAGGTCATGCAGGGCACACAACTCATCAAAAATAGCCTGGAGCATGGCTTTGAAACATGCAAATAAGGGCTCCTTTGTAAGGCCAACAAAGCTAGTAAACAAAACAAGGGGTGAGAGGGTCGCCCCTCTCTGATTTTGAGGCTCAAAATCAGCATTTTAGCCACTGAAAATCCACTAGATTTCAGTGGCTTAAAGGTCAAACAAAGCACAATACAAAGGTCTAGATGCATGGCTCAAAACAAGATGAAAACAAGCATGCAAGGGGGTAGATGACCACCAACAGGAAAAAGACCTTAAACAAACATGTTTAGAAGCTGAAAAAAAAATTTAGTTTACGAAAAAGCCTAAATATGCTTCCAAACTAGGCTAAAAGATGAAGCAAAATAGTGCTACAAAGAGGGAAATAGAGTGTTACCCTTGTAAAGCAGACCTCCAGCAACTTCTGGACCAATGTAGCAACCCTTCAACCTCTGAGAAATAGCTCCAAGGTGCTTGGATGGATGGTGGAAAGGTACTATGGAGTTTTGAAGCTTGAAATAGAGAGATATGGAGGGAAGTGTATGTATGCCTTCACCAAAATTCTGAACCCTTGCAATGGGAGAGGGGCTCTTTCTTTATAGAGGAGAAGGTCTAAAGCTTCTCAAAGGATCTTTAAATATAGGCCAAACATCCTCCATAGTGTATGGAGGATGCACCAAATGCTTCCTAGCTGGCACAGCTGGAACACACTCAGAGAGACAAAAAAGCAGATGGCTGGCCGACCAGTTCAGGTGGTCGGCCGACCACTCCCCCTGGTCGGCTGACCAGGTTCAAAAGGGTCAAGCTCAAAAGGTGGTCGGCCAGCCCATATTGGTGGTCTCCCAGGTGAATGCAACTTAGTGGTGGTATGGGAGACCAGAAAATGTGGCTCAAAAGTGAGGGAGACCACCTACCTGTCAAGAAAATCGGCCCATCGGGGAAAGGTGGTCTCCAAGAAGAAAAGGTGGTCTCCCACCCTACTACCACCTTCCTAACAATGAAACTAGGGTCCATGCCAAAAATGAACCCACGCCGATGCGAAACGAAGTTCGGGGGGCGAAACAAAGTTCGGGGCCCAAAACGCGCAGCCGGGGGCCCCGAAAACTGACTATTAAGAAACGAAAGTGGCGTGCGACCACGAAGCTGGTCTCCCGGGCCACAGTTTCCCTCTAAGTAGAGGAAACAAGGTGTGCACCAAAAATCGGAGCAAACAGAGGTAGTTAAGCGGTCCTGAACCGAGGCACACAACCGACGGCTTTAAAAATCTGAAACTGGTCTCCAAACAGGAAAAATGGCCTACGACCACGAAACGTAGCCTACGGCCACTAAGAGATGGTCTACGAGACCTCTCCCTCCCTCCAGGAAAAGAAAACAGAGAAAACAGGACCTGGTTCACAAGCTAAAGCAAGGCACGAAAAGGTTCCGAAGCCCGGAGGCAAGGCTCTCAGCCGAGACTTTGCAACCTCAGAATGAGCACAATATGCAACATCACTGAGAGCTCAGTTGGTGACGTCTGAGTCTTAAGGTCGGTCAAAAATGGGGTGTCTACAGCTGGCTATGAAGTTTTGTGTCCTTTCCATTCCAGCAAGTGTCAATAGTTGTGTTTAGGTTGGTTTTGCTTTGTTTTTGTTTTTGTTTCATTGAGTTGTATTTTGTATTTTGGGCAATTATAGGGTCGACATCCAGTTTAGAAGTCATTAAAATGTAACCATTCTCAATTTCAAAATTCAATAAAAAATATTTTTCATACACAAGTGTTGTGTCATTCATGCCATTTAGATTTGCAAAACAAACTCTTTCATTAAATTCAGAGATCAACCCCGATCAAAGTTGTACAAGAGAGAGTTTAAGCGATAGGTTCCCAACTCCTAGAAGAAGAAAAAAAGGGGAACAAAAGAAAGAGAGAGAGAAGACAAATAGAATGTAAGCATTGTTGTCGGTTTTTGGCGACCTGTGTTTCAGATAGCAAAGGCTGCAGGCTAACGTCTTTTTACAGATAGTTTCACCACCTCATTGCATCGTTACTCCCGGGAAGCCCTTGAAAACTCTACCTCAGCATTTGTAGAGCTTTCGAAAGACATTACTCCCCGCCGGCCATCAAATGAAGAGCACTGAGAAGTTCCTAATCGGGCACAAAGGTTGTCTGTCATTTCATCTCTTTGTTTCTTTTTTTCAATTTGCTAATCTATTTTCGGGCATCTTAGTACATAAGTTGATAGAGAAAGAATTGTGCATTTAATTGATGCACCTTGTTTGTCCTGCTTTATACCTGGTGGGACAAATTAGAGACCGTGGTCATGATCTCCCCCACAAGATTTCAATGTGAAAGAGTTGGCATCAATGTCAGACTGCACTGTCATCATTTGCTTGATTGACATCGTAGGGAAATTGAAAACATAGGCAGGGGCAGGGGCACTCTGTCGAGGCTTAAATGAGCTGGTGTCAGCAATCTCTATCAAGGAATCATTAAGGTCTGGGGAAGAAGAAAAAGACATGTCAGAGGAGAATAATGCCAAAGAAAGAGTTTGCAAAGTAATGGCAAAGAGATGTTTTGTAGTTTTCTGGTTTGCCCCTCTTTCGTAGACCATTCTTAAGAAGAGAATGGAGAAGATGAAGTAGAAGAAGAAGACAAAGAGGGAAAGTCGAGGCGATCGTTGAAGGATTTAGGTCAGTCTAGCTAATGTTGGTCAAACACCGCGATTGTTGAAATCGCATGCCAGACACAGCGCTCGAAGAAGAAAAAAGAAGAAGAGAGCGACAAGAATAAGGGAAGGGAAGAGAGTGTATTTTTATATGTATGTACACATATACGTATATAATATATATGTATGGTTTGTATATATATGATATGCGTATATATATGTATATAGTCTGTATATATATGTGTTCGTATATATACGTATTTATATGTATCTGCATATGTACATATTTTGTCTGTATATGTATATGTATATATGTATATAGTGTGTATATGTATGTGATATACGTATATGTATGTATCTACATATGTATATATTTTGTTTCTATATGTATATGTACATATTTTGTATATAGTTCAAACGTATATGTATGGTATGTCTATAGTCATATATACAAATATATATATATATATATATACGTATGTGTACTGATGTATGTTGTATGTATATAATGGAGGTGTTTGTTTGCGCTTTTTTGAGCCAACTTATAATTTTTAACTTTAGAAAAGTTATTTTGGACTGTTTGGTTAAACTTATTTCAAACAACTTCTGATTCTAACTTACTTTAACTCAAAAAAGTTAATTCTAAGAAGTTGTTCACCCCTTACTTCTGATTATCAGTTTTTGCTGTGGACATATTAATTTACGATTATACTCTTAGATTTTTTTATTTTTTATTTTTTTTTAAAAATAGAAAATGTTTTGGTACATTTGGTGCAGACTGAGGCACTGATAGGGGGTGTTTGGTGCAGCTTTTTTAAGCCAACTTATGGTTTCTGGTTTTTAAAAAGTTATTTTGGACTGTTTGATTAAACTTATTTCAAACAGCTTCTGATTCTAACTTATTTTAACTCAAAAAAGCTAATTCTAAGAAGCTGCTCACCCCCTACTTCTGATTATCAGCTTCTGCTGTGGACATGTTAATTTACGATTATACTCTTAGATTTTTTTATTTTTTTAAAAAATAGAAAAAGACCCAAATGGACTATAGATTATTATTATTATTATTATTTATGAGAAATGTAGACAAGTAGTAAATAACAAAAAAAAATAAAAGTTAATTAAAAAAGCTACTGCACAGCTTATTTAACAAACACTACTTAGTAATTTAAATTTATAATCCAACAGTTACACCAAACAAATTAACAACTTCTGATTAAAGTCATAATCTATAATCTGTTAAGCTATAATCTATAATCTGTTTTAACAACTACACCAAATAGGGCCAATGTCTATATAAAATAAAATAAAAAATTTTTAAAAAAATTAAAAATGATGAAAAATGCATCCATCACACGATCACACTATTCGTGTGCATCCATCGCACGATTTTACCGTTCTTGTGCATCCATCGCATGATCACACCATTCTCGTGCATCCATCGCACGTTCACAATATTCTCATGCATCTATCGCACGATCGCATTGTTCTCGTGTATCTATTGTACGATCCAACTGCCCTCATGGATCTATTACACTACTTGTACACCTGTTGGTTACACCACCTTTCCTTATTTCGTGTAAAACGCATTAGGATTTCAAGTCTACTCAATTAAAACATTCCCCCTCTCCATATGAAATACAGTTAGGCACGCCTATTGGTTACACCACGTTTCCTCCTTTCACGTGAAGCGCATTAGAAGTCCAAGATTACTCGGTTAAAATCTTCTCTCTCTCTCTCTCTCTCTGTATGAACTACGGTTAGGCACACCTGTTGGTTACACCATTTTTTCTCCTATCACGTGAAATGTGTTAGGATTTCAAGTTTACTCAGTTAAAATCTTCCCCCTCTCCATATGAAATATGATTAGGTACGCCTGTTGGCTGCACCATTTTTCCTCTTATCGTGTGAAACGCATTAGGATTTCAAGTTTACTCGGTTAAAACCTCCCCCTCTCTGTATGAAATCCGATATGCTTGTTGGTTACACCATCTTTACTTTCAGGAGAAATGTGTTCGGAGTTGACATGCTTTCTCCATTTTGTGTGAGACGCAGTTGGACCTGTTTTGATTAAGCTTGAGATTTGTTTCATATACAGTCATCTTGTTATATTTACCATCACTCCATTGCATTGCATTGCATGATCATGAACTTTCGGAAAACAATCGGCTTCGTAAAGTGTGTAAGTCCAACTTTCGATTGAATTTTGAGCATATCATTTGTATTTTGCCCTTGAACTATGCTGGTTTGATTCTTTGCAAAGGGATACGTAGACAACCGTCGAGTTCAACCAATTGCATTTGCATCTTGTTTCTTTGCCCAAGTCTTATGGCCTTGTTAAAAGGGTCGTCTTCGGGCTTTGACATTCACTCACGTCATGAAATGACTTCGAGCTTTGTCAAAGAGGGGTAACTGTAGACACTCTATGTTGATCGGCCCTATGACTTGGGCACTTTCTTTTGATTACCTGATAATGAAAATAAGAAAGTGATTTTTACAAAATCTTCAGTAAGAAAGATGGAATTTGAGCTTTCTTTCTAACCCTAAACATGTTCTGGTCAAGTGTTTAAGTCCTGTCTGACAGTTGGAGCAAAGCTAGACTAAACTGGAGCAAAAGAGGCAACTTTCTCACTAATCGGTCAACCACCCAATCGACAACCCAATGACAGTGCAGACCTATTTTTGTTCAGCTCGTGTGGGGCACTTCACAATCCCATTTTTTGATCCATTCATGCATTGAATGCATACACACTGAACCTCCATTGTCTAGTCCTTGATCCATTGAAGGTAATGCTCCATTTTTATCTTCCATCCATTCTTGTCTTCCACCACTCCTCCACTTGCATTGTATATAAACACATCAGATTGTTGAGAATAAGAAGAGGATAGAGTGATTGGGGGAGAAAGCTAGAGATAGAGAAAGAGAGAGTCTAAGCTTTGAATTCAAGAGTTGGCCAAAATAGAGTGTTAGTTGTGAACTTCTATTTTCTCAAGCTATACACTATGTGTCATGACCCAAACCCGCCTCTATGGATTAGACTCACAACTGGCCAGTAATCATGAGATTACATACGGTCTCAGTCAGAAATCAAGTCATTTTTAATAATAAGGGGCCAAATTACGGAAGCAAAACTTACAAATTTTGTCCAATGAGCTATGCATACATGGCTTAACCAAAAAATTTCTCATATATGTAATAACTCACACTATACAAACCTCCATATTCTGTATTACATAAGCCCAGGATCATTCAAAAGTCAGTATTAACAAAAACCAAGGTTATACACAGTTTGGTCATACTTGACCACAAAAAAAAAAAAAAAACAAAGGAAAAACAAAACAAAAGCAAGGCCTCTTGCGTGAGGCAACATTGGTTGATTCCTCTAAACTCAGTTTCTCATTGCTCACTGGGGCTGGGGCTGGACATCCCGCTGCCCACCTACATACATATAAATAAGGAGTGAGCTAACACTCGGTGATTAATACCAAAGTAAAGGAGTTCATGAATGAGATTCATTTAATCATAAGTTGTAAACTAAACTTGTTGATTTATATCAACGCAAAATGATCACAGGTCCAACATATCGTATATCATATCCATATTCATATGCCAAACGACCTCGGGTCCAACTCGTATTAGTAAAATGGCCTTTGGTCCATTATATGCAAAACGACCATGGGTCCAATTCATAACCAAAACGACCTTCGGTCCAATATATGCGAAACAACCTTGGGTCCATCATATGTAAAACAAACCTTGGATCCAATTCATATACAAAATGACCTTGGGTCCAACCAATCCATATTCACATTTGTGCGCACTCATGATCCATGAACATGTTCACATTCGCCTTCACATTCAAAACGACCTAAGGTCCAATCATTTCCTTATTCGAAACGGCCTTTGGCCCATTTAATGGTCATACAAAACGGCCTTAGGCCCATTTTATATCCTCTTTAAGTAAATTGAACGACCTTGGGCCCATTTCATAATCGTATATCAATTACTTCACATATTTCATTGTGAACTAAGCAGATAGAATACTCATTCACAGTATCAAATCAAAAGTTTAGAAACTTACCACACAAGTAACATTTAGAAAATAATATATGCACAAATTATCATTACTAAGATATTAATCATAGTGTTCTGGTGCTTGATTCATCCTTGCACTTGAGCCTACATAATTCATAACACATTGGGTCATAATACAATCAATCCGTTCTTTTGTTTGCTTAATCTTCTTAGGCTTCTTTCATGCCCTTTAATTCATTTAGGATGCTCAATGTGTGCCTAAGAATACTCAAGAATGGAAGAAAATGGAAATTGGAACATAATACAGCTTTTCCAAAATTTCTGAAATAGGGCACCTCGTTCAAGTGTAGCTTTGGTCGCTCGAGTGGTCTGTAAAACTCTATTAAAATACTGGTTATGTGAATTTTACGCTCGAGTGAGATTTATGCCGCTCGAGCAATGATTCTTGCAAAATAAGGTTCGCTCAAGCGCAAGGTTTACTCCTCGAGCTACTGTACAATTCTTTGTAAAACTTCTGGGAGCTTGATTTTTACGCTCGAGCGACACTTCCCTCGCTCGAGCGAACATGCCGAATTTTTGAATTTCCAGAACTGTGCTTGAAGCTCAAGACATGATTCCAACTTGTTTTTCTTGCATGTTAAGTCCTATATCAGGGCCAAATAGCTTCTAACATGAGAATAAGAGTTAATTTTACAAGAATTGAAGTTTAATTCTCCGCGACTTCTTCATACAAGCTCAAATCATTTCAATTTCATGTTCACAACCTTAAGTCTCATGCATTCAATTTCTATATCTACATGGATTGAGCATGCATGTGGGATATAGCTTCTTTCCTCACTCCAAATGATACTAACAAGGCTCAAACTCATGAGATTTCTCAAAATTGTGCATTTGGTACTATATTCTCCATGAATTTGTCAAAACAATATTTTAAACTCTCATGCATGTATGATCTCACATGAATTCTTATTCTATCATCTTCAAAACATGAAATTAAGCCTCATAACCTCATCGTTCATGGATGCATGTCACAAATGATTACCAATTCAACTTGTTTACCACGCTATATACTCAAATATGAAGATTCATAGCAATTTGTTGCATGCTTGTACATATTGATCTCATTATTATCGTTTCAACTCAAATCTTGTTCTTAACTTCATATCATCTTTAAATTCACTTAGTCATGAATTTAAACCCATAAATTTGAGTTCAAATTCTCACCTAGAAGCTTCAATCTTCCAAATTCTAGCTAGTTCTTGAGTTAATTCTCTCAATTCTTGAATTTTCTTGCAAAATCCTCAAGGATGCTCTCTTCCTCTCTCTAGAATCGTCTCACTCTCTCTCTAAAGTGTATATTTTCAAATTTTGAGTTCATTAAGCATATTTAGCTTCTATATATACTTCCCTAATCCAACTTAATTAGAACTACTTAATTGTGCTTAATTTAATCAATTTAAATCTAATTAATTCGATACAAATTAATTTTTAATTAAATTTCACCATGGGCTCTAAAAATTACGCTAATCGCAATAACACAGTCAATTTCGGTTTCTGTAGCCTCTACGGCCTTCTTGCCTTTTTATAGAATCGTGTCACTCTCTCTCTAGTGTATATTTTCAAATTTTGAGTTCATTAAGCATATTTAGCTTCTATATATACTTCCCTAATCCAACTTAATTAGAACTACTTAATTGTGCTTAATTTAATCAATTTAAATCTAATTAATTCGAACCAAATTAATTTTTAATTAAATTTCACCATGGGCTCTAAAAATTACGCTAATCGCAATAACACAGTCAATTTCGGCTTCTGTAGCCTCTACGGCCTTCAATTTCAAATCATAGCAGTTTAGCAAACAGATTTCTCTATGGTGGACAAATATAAGTTCGAAATCACATCTAATCACATAATTAGTATGCAAATTCACACCAAGAACATAATCACAAGTATAGTGAACTATTAATAGTATATCATAGAATAAGGTTGTCACATTCTTCCCCCCTTTAGGAAGTTTGGTCTCCCAAACTTATGTTGTCTTCCGCCGGAATCAAATGTGGGTAGTGTTATCACATCTCTTCTTTTTTCTCCCTTGTGGCATCCTTTCCATAATGTTCGTTTCATTCCACTTTCACCATTCGAATGGATTTGTTTCTCAGCTGTTTTACTTGTCGGTCAATGATCTATTCTGGCCATTCCCCGTGCTCCATGTTTTCGTCAAGTGCTATGCGATGATAATCAATTACGTGGAATGGGTCTCAGAGATAGCCCCTCAACATTGATACGTGAAATACGTTGTGCATTTGTTCCATTCCCAATGGCAAAGCAACTCTATAAGCAACTAGACCAAGCCTTTCTAGAATTTGAAACGGTCTAATGTAACGAGGTGATAATTTACCCTTTTTGCCAAAACTTGATTGGCCTTTCATTGGGTTAACACGAATAAACACATGATCACCGACCTCATACTCAAGGGGCCTTCTTCTAACATCTACATAACTCTTTTGTCAGTTCTGTGTTGTCTTAAGCCTTTGTTGAATGAGCTTGATTTTATCAGTTGTTGTCTACACAAGTTCAGGTCCAAGTAAGACCCTATCTCCAACTTCAGCCTAGCATATCGGAGATCTACATTTTCGGCCATACAAAACTTCATACGGTGCCATGCCAATACTGGAGTGGAAATTGTTGTTATATGTAAATTCAACCAATGGTTGTTAAGTCTCCCAACTCCTTTGAAAATCCAAAGCACATATTTTGAGCATATCTTCTAGAGTCTATATAGTCCATTTTGAAAATTCAAAGCACACATTTTGAGCATATCTTCTAGAGTCTGTATAGTCCGTTCTGATTGTCCATCAGTTTGTGGATGGAATGTTGTACTAATTCTCAGTTTTGTTCCCATTGTTTCTTGTAGACTTTTCCAGAATCTAGACACAAATTTCGGGTCTCTATTTGACATAATAGACATCGGAACTCCATGTAAACAAACAATTTTATCAACATAAATAGTGGCTAATCGGTATGCATTGTACGTAGTTTTCACAGCCAGAAAGTATACAGATTTAGGCAGTCTATCAACTATAACCCAAATAGAATCCATACCTCTAGGTGTCTGAGGTAGGCCAACAACAAAATCGGTGGTTATGTGCTCCCACTTCCATTCCGGAATAGGGAGAGGTTGAAGTAGACTTGCCGGTTTCTGCTGTTCAGCCTTACCTTGCTAACACGAAAGACATCTAGATACATATTCTGCAATCTTACATTTCATATCTGGCCACCAATAACTCTGCTTTATGTCCTGATACATCTTGTTGTTACCCCGATACATGGCAAACATTGACTTATGGGCTTCATCGAAAATTCTCCTTTTTAACTTGGGGATAATCGGAACACACAATCTGTCTTGGAATTTCAACACTTCATTTACAACATTATATCCCGATTTTGGATTTGCCTTAAATTCATTAACTATCTTCTTGAGGGATTCATCCTCCTTCTGCTTTTGCTTAGTCTTATCGATGATTGCTAGTTCGGCTGAAATGGTGGCTATCAATCCGCTTTGTTCATGTAATATTACTTCAATCTCGAATTTCTCAAAATCTCGCAAGATTTCCTTCTATTCAGTAAGTAGGCAAGCTAAACTCCCCGTCAATTTTTTGTTCAAGGCGTAAGGCTTTCCCGGGGTGATACTAAATTTGAAGATCGTAATCTTTTATTAGTTCAAGCCATCTTCTCTACCACATTTTTAATTCTTTCTAAGTAAAGAAGTACTTCAAACTTTTGTGATCCATGTAAACTTCGCATTTTTCCCCATACAAGTAATGTCGCCAAATTTTCAAAGCAAATACAACTGCGCCAATTGTAGGTCATGTATTGGGTAGTTCTTCCCATGTGGTCTCAATTGTTAGGAGGCATAAGCAATTACCCGTCCTTCCTGCATTAACAAACAACCCAGACCCTTATAAGATGCATCACTGTAAATCACAAAGCTTTTCATACCCGTGGGCAATGTCAACATTGGTGCAGTGGTCAATCTCATTTTCAGTTCTTGAAAGGCATATTCTCTTTCGTCATTCCACTAAAATGGTTGTCACTTGCGTATAAGTTAGGTAAGAGGTACGGCTATTTTTGAAAAATCTTTCACAAACCTTCTATAGTGCCCAGCTAAGCCCATAAAACTGTGGACTTCTGTTACATTTGTTGGAGTAGGCCAGTTCATAATTGTCTCTATCTTCTGTGGGTCTACTAAAATTCCCTCTTTGTTGATGACAACCCTAAGAAAACAACCTCATCCAACCAAAATTCTCATTTCTTCAATTTAGCAAATAATTTCTTTTCTCTAAGTATTTGCAAGACGATTCTCAGATGTTGTTCGTGTTCAAGTCCACTCTTTGAATATATCAGAATATCATCAATAAAAACCACAACAAATTCATCCAGATAAGTTTTGAAAATCCGGTTCATAAGGTCCATAAACGTTATAGGTGCATTAGTCACTCCAAACGGCATAACAAGAAATTTGTAGTGACCATACCTCGTTCTAAATGCGATTTTCTCAACATCTTCTACCTTCACCTTCAACTGGTGGTATCCGGATCTCAAATCAATCTTCGAAATGACTTGTGAACCTTGTAACTAATCAAATAAATCGTCAATTCGGGGCAATGGATATTTGTTTTTGACCATTACCTTGTTTAGTTCCCGGTAGTCAATGGACAAATGTAAGGTTTCGTCTTTCTTTTTTACAAACAACACCGGAGCGCCCCATGGCGAAGTGCTGGGTTGGATAAACCCTTTGTCAAGTAAGTCTTGCAATTGTTCTTTTAGTTCTTTCATTTCGGTAGTAGACATTTTATAGGGGGTTTTTGAGATAGGCTGGGTGTCTAGGATAATATCAATGGTAAACTTTGTTTATCTGTTAATCAATCCCCCTAGCAGTTCATTAGGAAATACATCTGGAAATTCTCTAACAACAGAAATAGTATCCATGTCATCATTCAACGATTGTTCAGTTAAGATACTACATAAATAACATTGACACCCTTTCCTAAGCTGCTTACATGCTTTCATTGCTAAAATTAGATAAGGTGGAGGCACTATCTCGTTACCCCCAAATTCAAATTCAACATGCCCATAGCAGTCTAAACACAACTCATTTTGTTACACAATTGATGGTGACACAGTATTTAGACAACCAATCCATACCCAAAATTACATCAAAGTGTCAAATGTCCAAGAGTAACAAATCCACATACAAGATAGCATTGCCAATTTGCATATCACAGACACGATACACAAATGTACACAATACAGATTCTCCAGAAGGAACAGATACACCTAACAAGTATGGCAATGACTCTAAAGGTCTAGTCAATCTAGATGCAAATATAGTAGACACAAAGGAATGTGTTGATCCAGAATCAATTAACACAAAAGCATCTTGGTTGCATATAGAGATAGCACCTGAGACAACAGCTTCAGTATTTCGAGTGTCTCCTGGGACAAGTGAAAAAACTCTCCCTTATCACATTGTGTCTCTGGTAGTAGCAGGCCTTGTGGTGTTTCCTCGTTTTGGAATGGACCCAGTCGAACTAGTAGTCGGTTTCCCACATCTTTGTTGCTCAGTTTGGGTGCAATCCCTTGCTATGAGCCTCATTTCACCACATTTATAGCAAGCCCCGGAAATACGATAACAAACCCCATCATGCTTCTTACCACATTGAGTACATATTGGTGTTGTATTTCTAATGAAACCTGGAGTGCTTGAGGATCCCGTATTTTGCTTCTTTGACAATTTCTTCCTTGAGAAAAAGCCTTGCCTCTTAGCCTTCCAGTCAGCTGGTGGTTCACTTTGGTTGGCCATGTTGGTTTCTGACATTAAAGCTCGATCTAGCACATCAACATAAGTGGGCAATTTTAATACGTTCACCCTTTCCAAAATGTCTTGAGAAGACCACTTTCAAAATTTCTTGCCTTTTTATACTCAGTGTCGATCATGTGCAGAGCAAACCTAGCCAATTTGGTGAACTTGGCCTCATACTCAACTACAGTCATATTGCCTTACTTCAACCCCTCAAATTCAGAAACCTTTCTGTCACGGACACATTGCGAAAAATATTTATCGTAGAAGAGTGCAAGAAACTGTATCCAATCTAAATCCTTGTTGTCATCTCGAATTAGCATCCACCACGTCCTTGCCTCATCTTCCAATGTAAAGGTGGCCAGTTGTACTTTCTGTGTTTCAAGGCACGAAAAGACTTCAAATAACTTTTCAATGCCGAGGACCCAAGCTTCGGCTTTCAACAGGTCCGCACCCCTGTGGAATAGTGGTGGCTTATTTTTCTTAAATTCTTTAGTGAGGGCTATTGTTCGGTCATCATTTTTCAAATTCGATATAGGTTGTATCGAAGGTGGGGGTTGTGGGTGTTGCCACTGCTGTTGCCACTGTTTTTGCCATGTCTTGCATCATTCTCTCTATTCTGAGAAAAAGCCTTGCCTCTTAGCCTTCCAATTAGCTGGTGGTTTACCTTGGTTGGCCATGTTGGTTTCTGACATTAAAGCTCGATCTAGCACATCAACATAAGTGGGCAATTTTAATACGTTCACCCTTTCCAAAATGTCTTGCGAAGACCACTTTCAAAATTTCTTGCCTTTTTATACTCAGTGTCGATCATATGCAGAGCAAACCTAGCCAATTTGGTGAACTTGGCGTCATACTCAACTACAGTCATATTGCCTTACTTCAACCCCTCAAATTCAGATACCTTTCTGTCACGGACACATTGCGAAAAATATTTATCGTAGAAGAGTGCAAGAAACTGTATGTAATCTAAACCCTTGTTGTTATCTTGAATTAGCATCCTCCACCTCCTTGCTTCATCTTCCAATGTAAAGGTGGCCAGTTGTACTTTCTGTGTTTCAAGGCACGAAAAGACTTCAAATAACTTTTCAATGCCGAGGACCCAAGCTTCGGCTTTCAACAGGTCCGCACCCCTGTGGAATAGTGGTGGCTTATTTTTCTTAAATTCTTTAGTGAGGGCTATTGTTCGGTCATCATTTTTCAAATTCGATATAGGTTGTATCGAAGGTGGGGGTTGTGGGTGTTGCCACTGCTGTTGCCACTGTTGTTGTTGCCTTAGTGTTTCTATCATGTCTTGCATCATTCTCTCTATTCGGTCTAGCCGAGCAGTGGAGGATTCTTCTAGCTCATCGGCTCTTGTTCTCACCATTATCTAATGAAACTTGCATTATAATTTAAACAGAAGATATACACAATATTCATGTACAGAAAAAGCACATCCATTCAATTAGGCGATAGTTATATATATCATATAGTTGCATACGTCAAACCACTTAGCAATTTCTCAATGCATTTCACGCATATACTTCTCATATGAATGCAACTTAGATTTTTTCTAGACACCTTATTACTCATTCGAACAAGTGTGTATGTTATTACTAATGCTTCGATACCACTCTATCATGACGCAAACCTGCCCCTATGGATTAGAGTCACAACCAGCCAGTAATCGTGATATTACCTACGGCCTCAGTCAAAAATCAAGTCGTTTTTAATAACAGGGGGCCAAATTGCGGAAGCAAAATTTACAAAGATTGTCCACTGACCTGTGTATATATGGCTTAACCAAAAACTTTCTCATATATGTGATTAATCACACTATACAAACCTCCATATTCTGTATTACATAAGTCCAAGATCATTGAAAAGTCAATATTAACAAAAACCAAGGTTATACATAGGTTTGGTCATACTTGACCACAAAAAAAAAGAAAAAAAAAGAAAAACAAAGGAAAAGTAAAACAAAAGCAAGGCCTCTTACGTAAGGCGACCTTGGTTGATTCCTCTAAACTCCGTTTCTCATTGCCCACTAGGGCTGGGCATCCTGTTACTCACCAACATACATATAAATAAGGAGTGAGCTAACACCCAGTGATTAATACCATAGTCAAGGAGTTCATGAATCAGAATCATTTAATCATAAGTTGTAAACTAAACTTGTTGATTGATATCAACGCAAAACAACCTTAGGTCCAGCATATCGTATATCATATCCATATTCATATGCCAAATGACCTTGGGTCCAACTCGTATTCGCAAAATGACCTTTGGTCCATTATATGCAAAACGATCTTTGGTCCAATTCATAAGAAAAATGACCTTAGGTCCAATATATGCAAAACGACCTTGGGTCCACATATGTAAAACAACCTTGGGTCCAATTCATATACAAAATGACCTTGGGTCCAACCAATCCATATTCACATTTGTGCGCACTTATGATCCGTGATCATGTTCACATTTGCCTTCGCGTTCAAAACGACCTCAGGTCCAATCATTTCCTCATTCGAAATGGCCTTTGGCCCATTTAACAGTTATACAAAACGGTCTCGAGCCCATTTCATAATCGTATATCAATTACTTCACATATTTCAATGTGAACCAAACAGATAGAATACTCATTCACAGTATCAAATCAAAAGTTTAGAAACTTACCACACAAGTAACATTTAGAAAATAATTTATGCACAAATTATCTTTAGTAAGATATTAATCATAGTGTTCCGGTGCTTGATTCATCCTTGCACTTGACCCTACATAATTCATAACACATTGGGTCATAATACAATCAATCTGTTCTTTAGTCTGCTTAATCTTCTTAGGCTTCTTTCATGTCCTTTAATTCATTTAGGATGCTCAATGTGTTCCTAAGAATACTCAGGAATGGAAGAGAATGGAAATTGGAACATAATACAGCTTTTCCAAAATTTTTGAAATAGGGCACCTCATTCAAGCGGAGCTTTGGTCGCTCGACTGGTCTGTAAAACTCTATAAGAGTACTGGTTGCGTGAATTTTACACTCAAGTGAGATTTACGTTGCTCGAGCAGGGAGTCTTGCAAAATAGGGTTCGTTCGAGCGCAAGGTTTGCCGATCGAGCTACCGTACAATTCTTTGTAAAACTTCTAGGAGCTTGATTTTTACGCTCGAGCGACACTTTCCTCCCTTGAGCGAACAAGCCGAATTCTGGAATTTCCAGAACTGTGTTTGAAGCTCAAAACATGATTCCAACTTGTTTTTCTTGCATGTTAAGGCCTATGTTAGGGCCAAATAGCTTCTAACATGAGAATAAAAGTTAATTTTACAAGAATTGAAGTTCAATTCTCCGCGACTTCTTTATACAAGCTCAAATCATTTCAATTTCATGTTCACAACCTTAAGTCTCATGCATTCAATTTCTATATCTACATGGATTGAGCATACATGTGGGATATAGCTTCTTTCCTCACTCCAAATGATACTAACAAGGCTCAAACTCATGAGATTTCTCAAAATTGTGCATTTGGTACTATATTCACCATGAATTTGTCAAAATAATATTTTAAACTCTCATGCATGTATGATCTTACATGAATTCTTATTCCATCATCTTCAAAACATGCAATTAAGCCTCATAACCTCATCATTCGTGGACACATGTCGCAAATGTTTACCAATTCAACTTGTTTACCATGCTATATACTCAGATATGGAGATTCATAGCAATTTGTTGCATGCTTGTATATATTGATCTCATTATCATCATTTTCAACTCAAATCTTGTTCTTAACTTCATATCATCTTTGAATTCACTTAGTCATGAATTTAAACCCATAAAATTTGGGTTCAATTACTCTCCTAGACGCTTCAATCTTTCGAATTCTAGCTAGTTCTTGAATTAATTCTCCCAATTCTGGAATTTTCTTGCAAATCCTCAAGGATGCTCTCTTCCTCTCTCTCTAGAATCGTCTCACTCTCTCTCTCTCTAGAATGTATATTTTCAAATTTGGAGTTCATGTAATGAGCTTAAGCACATTTAGCTTCTATATATACATTTCCCTAATCCAACTTAATTAGAACTAATTACTTGTGCTTAATTTAATCAATTTAATCTAATTAATTTGATCCGAATCAATTTTTAATTAAATGTCACTGTAGGCTCTAAAAATTACGCTAATCGCAATAACACAGTCAATTTCGACTTTTATAGCTATGGCTTGACTTTTCGTACTCCTTTCAGAAGATGAATAGCCCCACAGTTCAGACTCCTGCAGTTCTGAATCTGAGTGCAATGTGAAATAGATAACACTAAAGAGTCCAAATCTGACAAATCTTTTGGAAAATCGATGTTTGAATCAAAGGCAAAAAATGGACTGCTTTGCCAGATTTCACAGTCGCCACCTAAATAATTTTGGAAAATTTAGGAAACCCATGACTCGTGCCAAAGGGCATTAGTCCGTCATCACCAAATTGTCTAGGCTCGGGACCTTAGGTACGAGAAAGGAATGTCATGAATTGAGCAGTCCACTTGCCCAATCAAAGATCGACCTCTACTAATCATGATGTGTTTTTTATTTATATTATATTCTTTTGTTTTGGTTTATTATCCATTTTTACTATGTGACGCACGCAAGTATAGACTAATTTGCAAAAAGTTATAACACTTTGATTCGTGTTTTATTTGAAACAGTTTTGTGAATTTGCCACTTGAAAAAGTGGGCTTTAAAATGAAAATTAATCAAACTATCCCAATTCAAGCAACTAGCCTTCATCTACAAGCATTCAAACAGTTATATCATTTAAGCAATTAGCCTCATGGAAGTATGCTTGGACATGGTACACAAACATTCGATGCAAGATGCTAAAACATAAAATTACTCACCTAGTACTCCGAGCTAAAACAAAGCAAAATTATTAGAAAAATATGCATGTTCCTAATTAAATGCAATATGACTAATGCAATGCACACATTATGTATTTTATAGGCTCGGCTATTGTCACGACCCGAACCTGCCCCTCTGGGTTAAGGCCATAACCGGCCAGTAATCACGAGATTACCTATGGCCTCAAACCAAATAAGACAAAACTCATCCGAGTAAAAGGGACCAAACGGAAGCAAAATTTAAAACTTTGTCCATAGAGCCGTGCTTATATGCACACCATAACATTCCAGACATACATATGTCAATAACTCACAACAGAAACTGTAGTGACATAAGATTCTATACAGACAGGATCATCCAAACTAAGTCAATCCATGAAAACTATATACAGACGGATTCAAAACTTCGCCAACCTGACAAAATGTAAATACATAACAAAAGGGCGAAGACGGGTCTCGTGCGTGAGACACAAGGGCTGACTCTCTCAAAACCTTAGTTGTTCCATACAGACTTCACTGAGGCTGGGTCTGGACCTCTCTTGGCTCACCTACAAGCACATGAATGAGCATGAGCGACAGCCCAGTGAATAATATCAAATCAAATACAGAAGTTACATAACAATGTAGAACAACATGTTCCAAATGGCCTTAGGCCCAATTCATATTTCCATTTAACAGATATATAACTATACGAAATTCAAATCAAGTGACTGTAGTTCAAAACATTCTGGCCTTTGGCCCCTTCAGATTTCCATTTACGTCAAAACGGCCTTCGGCCCACTCATTCATGTCAAAACGACCTTAGATCCATTTATTTCTATCAAAACGACCTTCGGTCCACTTATTCATATCGAAACGACCTTCGGTCCATTCGTTTACGTCAAAACGGCCTCTGGCCCATACATTCGTGTCAAAACGGCCTTCGGCCCGCTCATTTATGTCAAAACGACCTTAGGTCCATTCATATATATCAAAACGACCTTCGGTCCACTCATTCCTATCAAAACGACCTTCTGTCCGTTCATATATGTCAAAACGACCTTCGGTCCATTCATATAGGTCAAAACGACCTTCGGTCCGTTTTTTTTGTTATCAAAACGACCTTTGGTCCATTTATGTTTATCAAAACGACCTTTGGTCCATTTATGTTTATCGAAACGACCTTTGGTCCATTTATGTTTATCAGATTTCTTGAGCGCTTTCTCCAGCCTTGTGATTTTTATCATGATAGGATCGTTGTCATTGATGTCGAAAGGAAGAAGTCCCCTATGGGGATGTGCCAGAGGCCTAAAAGCTTGAGCTTGTGCTAATATCTCTTGGAGATCCAGGACTTGAAGATTTTCAGCTAATGGAGGTGGATCAGGGTTCGGCTGGGCAACCGGGACTAGATATACAGTAGATACTAATGCCCCAAATGGGCATTGCATTTCGGCAATAGTCTCATCCTGTGCAGCAATTCTTCGATTCAATATATCTATGGTTCTTCGAAAAGTTTACAATGCTTAACATATGCCTAAGAGTGCTTGCAAGTGAAAAAGAGCGGAAAACAGAACACAAAATGCAAAAACAGGATTTCAGAAAATAGGGTCCCCGCTCGAGCGTGGACTTCCCCACTCGAGCGGACCCTTAGGTCTGCGAAAGTACTGGTTGCCTTCAATTCCAGCTCGAGCGTGAACTCGGCCACACGAGCGGACTGCCTGTCTACATAGCTCCCCCCTCGAGCGTCAACTTCCCCGCTTGAGCGGGAACCATGTCTGCAGAAAATGCTGGGAGCTCGATTTCTCCACTCGAGCGGCACTTCACCCGCTCGAGCGGACATCGAAAATCTGGGTTTTCCAGATTGAGTTCTTGAGCTTCATCTCGACATTCAAAGGCTCTAAATGCATGATTTCGGTCCAAACTTCACATAATCATGTACTAACATAGAATTACAACATATTGAAGCTCAATTTCATAATTTATCTACATGCATGGCTCATTTTCCAACAACTCATTACCAATGTAACCATTTCATGCATTCAAAGCTTCTACTTCCATGGATTGTACATGCATGTGACATATAACCTTCATTCTCGTCTCATATGAAGAAAAGATGGTCAAATACATGGATTTCAACCAAAATTGCAACATGAGTCATGTAATTCAAGCTCAAATATGCAAATTCAAAACAATACATACATGCATGCATATATAGTCTTCAAATTCATCAAAACCAACTCCTTTCATGTTCTAGATCACAAATTAATCTTCAATTCACGAAATCACAACTCAAATTCATGAGTTAGGGGTTGGTTACTCACCTAGGAGCTTTAATCTTCCAAATTCTAGTCAATTCTTGAGTTAAATCTTCAAATTCCCAAGCTAGAGCCAAAAATTGCTCAAGTCTCTTCCTTTCTCTCTCTATAGCCGGCCTCTCTCTCACTCTCACTTGTCTAACTCAGATTTTGAGTTTTAAGAGAGCTAAAGGGGAGTGCAATGCAAATATACAACAAGCCCCACTAACAAATATTTTAATATAAAATAATGGGGTACTTAATTTATCAATTTAATCAGTTTAAATTGACCAGAATCAATTTTCAATTAAATTTCACCGTAGGCTCTAAAAATTATGCCAACCACAATGGCGTAATCAATTTCAAGTTCTGTGGCCGATAAGGCCCTCAATTTAATTCCAAAGCAGATTATTCAAACAGATATTCCTACGGTGGACAGAAAGAATTCTAGAATCACATATATCACATGATGGCACACAAAATCATATCAAACATATAGTCAAATTCATATTAAGGGCCAATTAACGCATTACGGAACAGGGGTATTACAGTCTCCCCCCCTTTAGGAAGTTTGGTCCTCCAAACTTAACTTACCTGTAGCCGAAAATAATTCGGAATACTTTCTTATTCAACGGTTCCATTCCCTTTTTAGTTATCCACTCAATCTCAAAATCAGGCAACACTCTGTTCTCAATCAGTCAAAGACTCAACTTTTCCTCCATACAAGGCTTGTATGGTATTACACCAAACTAGAGCATAAGCTATTGTCATAAACAAAGTTTGCCAATGATGGGATGGATTTCCCCAACTGCCTTGGAAATCTAAAACATACATTTGGAGCATTCCCTCCAGAATCTAAAAGGTTCCTTCTGACTGTACATCAATTTACGGATGGAAAGTAGCGCCGAATCACAATTCAGTTTCCATTGCCTCTTGAAGGCTTGTCAGGATGCAAACACATTTCAGGATTTTTGTCTAAGCAACAGACACTGGGACCCCATACAAACAAGCAACCTTATTAATGTAAACAGTGGCCAGTCTACAAGCATCATATGAAAATGTCACAGGGAGGAAACGAGCAAATTAAGTAATTCCTCATACAACAACCCAGACGGGATTTACACCTTGAGTGCTCAAGGTAGCCCCACAATGAAATTCGTAGTCACATATATCCCTATTTCCATTCCGAAATAGGGAGAGATTGAAGCAGTTCCGCCGCTATTAATATTCGACTTCGACCTGTTGGCACCAAAAATATTCAGACACAATTTCACCAATTGTCCTCTCCAAGGTAGGTCACCAACATATTCATTCCAGATGCCAGCTAGCTTTATCATAGAAGTTCGGTCTATACCCTGGTCATAAAAGTTCAATTCATTCTTCAATAATTCCACAATTCACAATCCGATTCGGTATTTAGTCCAGTGACTCATCACAGTTATCCAAGGTCAATCAAAAGTCTTCGGAAATTCAAAGTGGATCCAGACACTGATTCCCTAACCAACAAAGGTAGTATCGAGGCAATTACCCATACAACGCATATAGTCCGTATATCCCCATAGTACCAATTGTAAAATACAACAACACTGAGGCAATCGACTTCTAATAGAATACACGTATTCTCAATTCATTCAACAGTTTACAGTTTGCAATTCACAATTCAGTTCAGTATTCAATTCTCTGTTCCATCGAGTCTTTCTACTTTATCTGGTAGTCGTTAAAAGCATAAGGCAATTCATATACATAAATCCCCATGATGTCAAAGGCATTATCAAAGGAGTCAATCGCATGTCAAACACAATTCACACATTCTCAGGGTTCTAATCACAGAATATAATGACACTGGGTGGTTATATACAAAGCGTACCGAATTCACGCACTTTTCAGACAATCAGGGTTTTTCAAAGTTTCTTGGATGTTAAAACATTTACATAATACCAAAGGATGACATTCCGAACAAAACAAAAGAATAATTGTCTCGGAATCGAAGCACACCCGTTCGCGACCGTCGGTGGCCGATTCCAGATCGATTAGTCAAACCCACCCGTACAAAACCGTCGGTGGCAAAAGGTATCTCAATCAAAGGTGCTACATAGGCTTAATGTCCCCTAGCACGAAAGGACACTCTAAGAATGTCATCAAAGCAACACAACACCATTCACTATAACCTGATTTCCCCAAAATCTGATAACACTGAAGCAACCACTCTCCCTTACAAAACATGTTCTGATCAGTCAAAGACAAATGTTCAGTACTGCTCAAAATCAAATCAATCTACCGTCATCGGTTCCCATAGCGTCAAACAAAAAAAATGGAACAACACTCCTTACGACACCCAATTACGGGGTTTGTACAATTTGGTTCATTTTTAACACGTATGTCCTCAATAGTTGGGGATTGGTTCTCAATGGTGTTCATAGTTAGATCAATCTGTTAATAGTCCACAAAAGGTCTTTCCAATAAGTCGAGTATTCCAAACGAATTCAAGTTTTGGGTCTATCAGTTTTTCTGCCATGAATAATCTGCCTATTTATTCACAAGCAATTCTTAATCCCCTTTTTACAAAATCAAATTAGATAGAGGGTCTTATTGGTCAATCCAAGCAAAGGTCTTGTCAGATCAGATCAAACAAAGGTTCCATCAAATTATATCAAATGTGGGTTCCATCGGAACAATATCAGGCAAAGATTCTAAAGGACTGAATCAGATAAAAGTTTTCTCAAATGGGGTACATTCGGTTCTGTGAGGCTCACTTCGTTTGTTTAGGCACACGGCTGATAGTTTCACAACTGTCCTAAGTTTATCAGTTCTCAAAGTCATATCAGAATTATTCATCACAACTATTCATATCAAAGCATTTCAAGTCATATACAATATGGCATCGACTACGTAAATTCGGGGGTAGTTGCATAAACGTGCAGCTATTCAGATCAGGAGGTATGTACCATAATCAATGCAGCAATTCCCAAACAAGTCTTATATACAAGCACATGGTGCACAGTAACACATTAAACAGAGTTCCTCGGTTGTACATAAGATAGAGTCTGCTACGCAAAAGTTCCAAATTAGTCACATAATCCAGTCAAATTTCTACCAATCAAAATGCATGGTCTCGTAACTTGCAGAGTTTATTATATGGGGTGCTCTACTCAATTATACAATCACAAAGTCACAATTCCAGCGGTTTAGTCATTGAAGACAGTAACATAGCAAATCAACCTGAGCATAGGTTTAGATATACATGTGCATGTGCAGAGTCAATCAATATCCCAAAGCGTATTTCACAAATTTCCCATACGGGGCATATACCACGAATGAATGCAGTCTCGATCATGTGGGTCTAACCAATCTAGATACATATGTGTAGACACCCCATTTTTGACCGACCTTAAGACTCAAATGTCACCGATTGAGCGCTTGGTGATGTTGCATATCGTGCTCGTTCAGAGATTTCAGAGTCTCGGCTGCGAGCCTTACCTCCGAACTTTTGAACTCTTTCATGCTTTGCCTCGGTTTGCGAACCAGGCTCTATTTTCTCTATTTTCTCTTCCTGAAGGGAGGGAGAGGTCTCGTAGATCATCTCTTAGTGGCCGTAGGCTACGTTTCGTGGTCGTAGGCCATTTTGCCCGTTTGGAGTCCGGTTTCTGGTTTTTCGGAGTCATTGGCCATGTGCCTCGGTTCGGGACCGCTTAACCACCTCCGCTTGCTCCGGTTTTCGGCATGCATCTTGTTTGGTCCCTTTTGAGGGACACTGTGGCTCGAGAGACCAACTTCGTGGTCGAACACCACTTCTGGTGCCTAATAGTCAGTTTTTGGGGCCTCGGGCTGCGCGTTTCAGCCCCCGAACCTTCATTTTGCATCGGTTTGGGTTCATTTTTGGCAGGGACCTCTGTTTTATTGTTAAGAAGGTCATAGAAGGGTGGGAGGCCAATAATTGTTCTGACAACCAGTTTTATTCCTCTATCGCCCTCCGTCGCCCGTTTTTCCTCACTCAAAAGCCAATGTTGACCACCCTAAGGCCACTTTTTCTTGCCCCAAACCACATATTTGTGTTGTACACACCTGGGAGGCCACCGATATCATATGGCCGGCTAGTAATTGTGTGTGACCCTTTTGAACCCCTCCTAAAAGTGGCCTTTTCTCTCTCCTGGTTCACTTTCTCCAATTTTTGGCCATATGGTTGTGTTGTGCACACATGGGAGGCCACCAATCATGATTGAGCCTTTTGACCCTTGGTCGGCTGGCCATGGGGAGAGCCAGCCGACCACCTGCAACTTAGATAACCAGCCGGCCATGATCCTTGTCCCAAATGCATTCCAGCCATGTATTTTGTTTTGCACTTCACTCATGTCCGAGGGTTCTGCACTTTTGGGGGGAAACTTGAATTCATTTCCCCCGCTTTTTTTCCCCCTTCTTTTGCCTATATATCAGGCCCTCCAGCTGCATTACAAGGTTACAAAATTTTTCTCTAAGCCTCCTATATTGTCTCTCCCTCTCCTTCTCTTCCAAGCACCAAAACCTCTCCAAACCCTACACCATTTCCACACCACCACCTAGCACCACACCACCACCATCCATTCCAGCCACTTGGAGCAGTTTTCCAGAGCTATGGAGCCACCAAACTTGGTCCAAGAGTTGTCAAAGCTTTGTCTACAAGGGTGAGTCTTCATTCTCCTCTTTTTGGCTCTATTTTTGCATACAATCTAAGCTATACTTGCTTGCATATTTGGGATCCAATCCTAACAAAAAATAGCATTATTTTGAGCCCCTTTTCATGTTTTTTTAAGGGCCTCTCCCAGTTGGAGGCTTCCTTTTAACACTTTGTTCTTTACCTCTCTTGTATGTCTCTTTCTTGCATAGTATTTTTGACCTATTTATAAACTGTTTTGGGCTTGGTTACAAACTTTAAAGTGGCTTATTTTGAGCCCTTAGTCAACATTTTTGAAGGTCTCTTCACTGTTTGAGGCTTCCTTTTGTTACTTGCCTCTTTATCCCTCTTTTGGCCTCATTTTTGCATGATTTGTTAGCCCCTTGTGCTTATAGTTTTAGGCTCTGGTCCAAACTTTAAATGGCCTTATTTTGATCCCCTCTTCATGTTTTATCAAGGGACTTTTTCTGTTTGAGGCTCCCTTTTTACACTTTGTGTTTAAACCTCTTTTTAGGCCTTATTTTGCATAGTATTTTAGGCTGTCATGTGCACTATTTTGGGTTTGGTCATTAACTGTAAAATACCATGTTTTGGGCCCTTCTTCAACTTTGTTGAAGGGCCCTCCTTTGTTTGTGGCCAGAAACCATCACTTGCTTCTTTGTCCCCCTTTTGGCCCATTTCTTGCACAATGTTTTAGGCCTGTTTGTGTTTAGATCCATGGCTTGTTATAAACTGAAAAGTACTTGATTTGAGCCCCTCTTCAACTTTGTTGAAGGGCTCTTGGCCATTTGGGGCTAGCAGCTGTTACTTGCTTCATTACCTCTCTTACAGGGCCATTTTTGCATGCTAGCTTAGTCCTATTTGTGTTCATTGTTTGGCCTTGCTTAAAACTGTAAATATGCTTGTTTTGGGACTACCTTGAATCTGTCCTCACACTTCATGTTCAAATAGCGCATGTTTTGTATAGCTATAGGCCAATGCATATGCCTAGTTTCGAGTTTCGGGTCTCATTTCATGCATCGGGTGCCATGTTTCCATGTTTCGGGGCTGTTTTGCATCATATTTTGGTACTGAAATTTGCATGTATGCATATCATGTTTCGTACCTCGCCATGCTTTGTTAGAGTGGCATTTGTGCCTTAGGTTCGGTCATCGGTTTGCGTGCACGTGTGCACGCATCTCGAGTGTCTCATTTTCATCTAATGGCTACTGATATAAGTGTGGCTGAGGTCCACTCATGTTGGTGTAAGCCCATATTGCATTGATTGTGTATGCCATTTCATTTCATAGCATTGTGTATGCTAGGCCGCATGTTCGCGCATTATGTATGGCATGTTATCTCGTGCATCGTGTATGTAATTTCCTAGCATTGTGCATGATAGGTTGTATCTTAGTTGCATTTCATGCATGTCATGCATATTGCATCGTGTTGGGGATAGAAGGTAGCCTGAGCACGGGAAACGAGGGGCGTTTCATACGTCGAGTGACGGAACGTGTCTCAATTCCTAGTCACCGACACTCTGGATTATCCATGATGGAGTTAGGTCTTGTTGCATTTTCCTGTGCATTCATTTCATATTGAGTTGTGCAATTCGACTCCTCAGCCATCATGCATCGAGATGCGTGATTAGTGGCACGAGGATTGAAGCATGCATACATTTGTGAAAATACATTGTCATGCCTCTTTCCTGCTCTCTGTTGCAGCAAATCAAGAATCAACAGTCTTCCAGGGCTTGGCGCGCTTTCCAAAAATTATTGCAAAATAGAGGCTAATTGGGGCATCACAGTGGATTTCCATGCAAAGGCAACCCGAATATGCATTATTCATCATCTGAAGAAGAGTCAAGGCAGTCCCTGGCTTGCATGCCAGTTTATTGTTTTCTTAGTTAATTTGGTAATTAATTAGGATTTTTGTACATATTTGGACTGTATTATTTATTCGGATTGTATTATTTGGGACTGTATATTATTTTATTCGGACCCTCTGTGCGAGGGCATAACTGTAATAAGTGTGCGTGTTGTATCCATTTTATTTGTCAAGTGCCAAACTGCCAAAGTATATGGGTCACTTTGGGCAGGAAAACTAGTATTGGTATTAGTAGGAAATTGACAAATTGTTATCCACTGCTCATAGTCTACTTTGTTCTTGGTCTGAAGCTCAGTGAATTATTCATTAAAACATGACACTTGCTATTGACAGAAGGTTGTTAGAATTTGAGTTCAAGAGAGGCATATAACATTGCAAACTCAGCTCATTCAATTATATATATATATATATATTTTGGGACTGTCCAAAATAATGAAATATATCAAGCATAGATTTCTTTGAGTAATAAGGTTTCTTATGCTTCTGGCTGGTGTTTGTGTTTGTAAATCTCTTTTGGGTCTTAAAGCTTAGGGTTGGAGGTGGTTTGTAGAGTATTAGGTGGTTGTATTTGTTTGGTTTTCTTTGAATGGTTTGTTTTTCTCACCTTCACCTTAAAAAGAAGTTAAATAAAATCGTACCCAAGTTCCCGAGCCGAGGCAACTTTGGTGATGACGGACACGTGGCCTTAGGCAAACGAGTCAGGGTTTCCTAAATTTCCCCCAAATAAAACATTTAGGTGGCGACTCTGTATCTGGCAAAGCAGTCCATGTTTGACACTTCTTTCAAAATCTGTTTTCTCAAAACCATTTGCCGGATTTGGACTCTTTGGTTCAGATTTAGAACCGTGACAATTTTAGAGTCCTGAGCTATAGTGAGCCTAATATCGAACGGAACGGGGGGGACTCGTTCCTCCCCGGGGCGTTCGGGGGACGTCTACAGTTTCTGGCGACTCTGCTGGGGAGTTTAGAGAACTTGACTTGAACTCATGATATCTGGTTTTGACTACACTTATGTGTTTCTTTGCATTGCATTTGCATTGGTGCGCCTACGACACTGTGTTTGCCATCTACTATTCCTGAACGGTTTGCCGGAGGCTTGTCTTGTCAAGGCATGACCATAAGGCTGACCGGTTGTGGGCTCTGCCAGTATGGGAACACAAACCCCGATTTTACCAGGGCACCCTTTTTGACCATTCGACCTAGTGCATATTCGGAATCCGTAGTGACCATTCCAAGCTAGGACAGGTTGCTTACCCGATTTAGGTTGTTTGAAACCACTGCGTGCGTAGTGAAACCCTAGCTCCTGACAAAATAGGACAGGGAAACCCTACCCCAACATAGGGGTGTTTTGGCTCTCACTTATCTGCTATGTGTTTTTAGAGTGTGTCTCTACAGAGGAATGCATGTATCAGTTTGCAAGTTTGGGCATTAGGCCTGCGGGCACCAGTTCAGTGTTTTGGGATTCAGTTTACCTGAGGGTATCAGATTTGAGGCTGAATTTTGGGGGCAGAATTCAGTAGAGGGCATAGTCATCTTACTATGCTCGTATCTGTTTTGGTGAAGTTAGGCTGAGATGCTGCATGTTTTCTCTTTTGCTAGGGGGGTAGTCTGGGAACCATAGCTTCAGAAGGCTCCGATATCCCCCGAGGTTCATCGAACTTGTCCTGATAGACTTTGTCAGGTCAGAGATTCAGTTCAAGGGCAATCAGTGTTCCTTTGCCAGAGGCAGGGTAAAAGGGCCAGTCAGGCACAAATCACCAGTTCAGCAGTTACCAGATTAGTGGCCCTTATCCACCCCACCAGTGAATAGTCAGGCTGAGGTCTCAGTTTCTACTGCAAGGATAGATACCAGTCAGTTAGATGGATCAGCAGAACACATCAGGGATGGAGGAAATGATGCGCCAGCTCCAAGAGAGCAAGAAACAAATGCAGGAGAATGCTGCCCGCCAAGTAGAGTTCTCTAAACAGCAGGCCACAGTCATGGCCCAGCAAGCTGAGCTAATCACCAGGCTGCAACAGCAAAACGTAGCATCTGCTTCGCACCAAGACCCTCCCTCACCAGGAGTTCTAGCACCCGGGGAGACGCCATATGTCCCGGAAGGTACGGACATTCCAACAGGGCCGGCTCTGCCCCCAATCTTACCCCAGCTGTCTAAAGCACCAATCAACCCACCGGACTCTCCCTTTGAATTCGAGGTAAACCATACAGCGTTGAAGTTGAGCAAGCTTGAAAAATTGTTCAAAAAATCCCAGGGGGTAAAGTCCATCCCGGACATTGAGGACGGGTACACCGACGCAGCTGTGACACTGCCGGACAGATTTAAGATGCCACACATCGACCGATTTGATGGATCTGGCAATCCCATAGTGCACCTCCGGTTGTTTTCGGACATACTAAGGCCGATGGGCCTCACCAGGCTGCAGAAACTTTCATTATTCGGCCGGACCCTGTCAAGTGTGGCCGCTATCTGGTATGCAAAATTAGAGGACGATGTCAAACGGAACTGGGATGAGATGGCCGAGGCCTTCGTTGCGCAGTACTCCTATAACACGCAAATCGAGGTTACAACTCGTGATCTTGAGACAACAAGGCAAGAGCCTAAGGAGAGTTTTTCTGATGTCGTAACCCGCCGGAGGGCCAAGGCTTCAATGATGACCCTAAGGCCTACTGACAAGGACCAGATCAAGATGATTGTGCGCAATCTCCAGCCAAAACTGATGCAAAAGATGATTGTACTCCCCTTCCCTACCTTTTCTGATCTGCATGAGATGGGGGTACAGATCGAGGACGCTATGAAGCAGGGCCTTCTTGACCTGGAGAAAGAGCAGCCCAGGAGGGCATTTTCCCGCAGTTCGAATGCGACCACCAGTGGTGATGCAGCTGCAAGATCTTCTGATGTGGGCATGGTTACCACCACCGTATCAAAAACAGCTGCCCCATTCACCGGTGCGTCCGGAAGTAGCTCACAAGGAACCAAATACCCACCTCGAGTGAAGAGGGTTTTCACCCCACTTCATATGCCTTTGTCAAAGGCTCTAGAGGTCTTAATCTGGAAAGGGCATCTGAAACCGTTGGAACAACGGCCCCTACCCGATCCTATCCCTGCACAGCATGATCAGACTAAATACTGCGCCTACCATCAACAAACCGGTCATGACACTGACAGTTGCTTTCGTCTGCGCCATGATGTACAAGATCTGTTTGACAACGGGTCATTGCCGCACCAGGTCCTACAAAGTCTATCGACACTTGATCAGTGAACTTGTGGGGGATAATGTGATTATGTGATCGAGAGATAAACCACCTGCGGGCGGCACTCAGTTTACTCCAGATGTGACGTATGGCACGCACTGTTTTGAGCATTTGCGAATGCTGGTTTTTGTAGCTTCCGACTTGGGTGTTGAGTCAGTTCTGTAGCTTTGTTTTGAGTCTGTCTCTTTGTTTTGGGTCAGTCTGTTGTTTTGTATATAGTCAGTCTTTTGTACTGAGTCAGTTAGGTCTGTCTTGTTGTATCGAGTCAGTCCTGTTTTGTTAGAGTTGGGTGATTTCGGGGGTGTTACCTTGGGTATCGCTTGCTTGTTTTCTGTTTGTCTTTTTGTTTTCTTTTGAGTCTGTTTCTGCCAGGGAGCCAGTAACACCAAAAGATTTGAATGAAACAGCAGTGATTTTCACACTCTTGTGTTTGCTTCTGCCTTGCGCCAGTTGTGCCAGAAAGTTTGAATGAAATGACAGTACTTTTCGCCTATTCTTCTGCACCCCAAAATCATTGCATTGACCTAAGTTTTTCAAAACTTTTTGAACACTGCGGTGAAAACGAAGATGAAGGAATTCCTCGGGATTTGCAAAACTTTGATCAAATTGAGAGAAAGAGAGGCGTGCTGAGCCCTTAATGATTGAAATCATGCTTGTCGGCATGAGTACTGAGAAAGACCCTGGCTTGATCCAGACTGGTTCCACACTATCTTCAGCGCGAGCGATTTGTTGCTTCTTTAAAAACTTTCGAAAACAAAATGTTTTGCGCGATCTTGCAAAGACCTGTGTGGAGTCGCTCTTGGGATTGTGCAGCTTAGGATCGCTCTCAGCCTCAAGACTTAAGCCCTTGCTTTAAAACCTTGAACCACAATTCGAAGTGTTCAACGATCGACCATCAAGGGAGGCCTGTGTGGCTAGATTCAAAGCAGCCTTCGAACAAGAGGCAAGAAAAGTCAGATCAAGAAGATCAAGTGTTTTCAAAGGAAGCTTGCGAAGCTAGATCAAAAGCCCTCAAACTAGGGGCAAAACTGTCAGATGTGCTCGAAGAGTCAAAAAAATTGGGATGTTTCTCAAGCTAACAAAGATCGGCAAGAATGCCAAATCCCAGAGGGGAAGGGAGAAGAAAGTATTGCTGAAGAAAAATTGAGTTCCGATCTACAACACTAGGGGCAAATTCAGCCTCCACGGGATGGACTCCTGCATCGTCAACGAACAGCAGCCACTCTCTTGGATTCAGATGGATTCGAGATCTCAGAACCATTTGACATGGACCAAGCTACACTTTTACCCTTGAGAGGCTTGTTGGGCCGAAAACCCGAAAGGGCGACCCAGGCAAAAGTTAGAGCAAGAAAAAGAATAAAAAAAATGCAAAGAATGAAAAAAAAAAGAAAAAGAAGAAAAATGAAGAAAATGAAAGAAGAAAAAGAAAAAAAAGATGAAAAGAAATGAAAAGAAGAACAAAGCTCGCAAGGTCGAAAACCCGCAACGGGCGCCTTGGCAAAAGTTAGAGCCTAAAAAGTGAAGGTTAAAATACCCAAGTGTACCTTAACCCCGAACTACGTGAGGCTTGATTCCCATCTTTGGGATACGTAAGCAACTTCATTTTGAAGTCCAGCCGTAAAACAATTCGATTGTGTCCATGCGATGGTTCTGGTCATATTTGTCTTCTCTGTATCTGAGGATTTGGTTGTGTTCGTCACTCTGAGGACTGCCTACAATGCGCTACGGTGCCATCCAGACAAGGGGCAACTTTCCGTTGCCATTCAATGCACTGCAGTGCCGTTCAAACAAGGGGCAACTTTCCGTTGCCATTCAATGCACTGCAGTGCCATTCAAACGAGGGGCAACTTTCCGTTGCCATGCAGTTCCCCTCAAGCAAGGGGCAATTTTCCTTCGAATCCGAGGTTGTGCATCTCGAGAGTAGGTTCCGTGCTCGTTGAGCAGTGGTCGTTTGCAAAAATAGTTTTTGAGAATTTTTACTGAGGTTGACTAATCTTCTCGAAAAGTACTCCATTTTTCAAAACTGGACCATTTCTCGGACCCAAAAAAGGAAAACTCTCAGTGCTCATAGCCTAACTTGCATGATTTTAAATCAGAAAATCGAACAAGTGCGTTAATCTAACTCTCATGTTGGTCAAAACTGTTTTAGTAGAAAGCAAAAACAAAAAATGGTCAAAATGATGAACTAGGGGCACAGTTGAGTCAGGTGTTCTGTCTTTTCCCCTTTGTCAAAATACTTGCCAGAAAGGGCACTCTACTTGTCGGAAAGGGCACCGTATTCACCAGAAAAGGGCACAACAGAGGGCAGAAAGCTCTCACATGCTCCAAGCAACGAGGTATCAAGCAAAGTGCGAAGCACGAACTAGAATGGGGCAAGATATTCCACTCCATCATCTGGACAGATCTTATCACATCCAAACTCCCCAGCAAAGCATCATCAACTGATGTTAGCTGCAGATTTGCTACACACCCAGTTGTAGCGCAACCTTTCCGTGGGAGGAATTCACTAGCTGTGAGCGGAAGAAAGAGAATCTAGCAGAATGCTAGGGGCACGAGCCCACAATTTGCTGTTTATCCATCAACCACCCAGGGAAGGGATGAAAAATGAGAGATTGAAGAATAGAGAGATGTGCGATGAGAGGAAAAGTGAGAAGAGGGCTTTTTCAGAAAAACAGAGCTTGAGGGCCGAGTGATGTGAGAACCACAAATGAGAAAGAGTGAGAAACACTACCCGGTGAAACAGGCTCCCTGTGCACGTCTGAGTGTTGTGTCTTTTTGTTTTATCTCGATTCTTGTTTTGAGTCGTTCCGAGTGTTACTCGATGTGTCTAGGTTGTGTGCCTTTTATTTCCTTGTTGAGTCATTTTGCTGTGTTCAGTCGTAGGCTCAATACTTGGTCGAAAACTCATCTCTCAATTTCAAAAATAAAATCGTTTTGTGCTCCGAGTGCCATGCCGTTCTCCACATTTGTACAAAACAGAATTTGCTCAAGGGAGTGTAGTCCTTGATCCTCGTGCCACCAATCAAGTATCTCGATGCATGATGGCCGAGAAGTCCAATTGCACGACTCGATGTGAAATGAATGGACATATAAGCAAGTAAAGCCAACAACTCTATCATGGACAGTCAAGAGTGTCGGTGACCGAGAATCGAGGCACGTTTCGTCACTTGGAGTACGAAGCGTCCCTCGTTTCCCGTGTTTGGACTAAACCCTACTCCAAACACAATGCAATATACATGACATGCATGAATGCAACTCTAACATGCAACCTAGATGCAAATGCCACTAAATGATGCAAACATACAAGGGATGACATGCAAACATGCTACTAGCATACACAATGCTATGAAATAATCAATGGCATACTCAATGCAAGATGATTCTATATGGCATATGCAATGCATATGAAGACTAAAAAACACAATGAAACGAACAAGGCATACACAATGCAATGATCAAATCATGCAACAATGTGAACTAAATGGCATACACAATGCAAGATGGACTTAAACCAACATGAGTGGGCCTCAGCCACACTCACATCAGTGGCCATATGATGAAAATGAGACAACTGAAATACATGCAAACATGCACGGATGCAAAGGACCGATCCTAAGGCGCAACATGCAACTCTAACAAAGCATGGCGAAGGAATATGGCATAGAATGGCACATGATGCAGTTCTAAAATATGATACACAATGGTCCCGAATCATGCAAACACTTCACACGATGCATGCTAAATGGCTCGAATACCGAAACTAGTGAAGTGTGTTACACTAGAGGTACACAAAGCAATGCACAAACGGAAAAACCACCCCCAAATAGACCCTAGGCAGGTCCAAGACAGTGGGAAAATGGCCTAAAATGATGGCTCAAAGTGCATGGAAATGAAGCTCATCCAATGGTCCGAAAACGAGGCATTTATGCATAACTCTCAAATGCATTTAAAGAGTGGAAAACATGACAATATGGCATGCATGTAAGCTCTGAAATATGATGTGCAATGGCCTCAAAACATGAAAACACCTCAGCATATGCATGTAATAGACCTTAAAACTCAAAGCTAAGCATGGATATTGAACTACAAGCATGCAAAATAAGCATCATTCGACCATGAGACCCAAAAATAGAGCTAAGGCAGTCCAAAATATGCACAAAATTAGTTTAAGGCATGGCCAAAAAGTGCTAAGAAAGATGGCCAAAACACCATGCCAAACAAGCCAATGAACCATGATTTGCACTACAACTATGTGAAGCACATGAGAGGTCACCAAACCAGCCAAAAACAGAAGTATGCCATGCCAAACAATGCCCAAAAACCCACGGAAACTCAGTCAATGCATGCAAGAATGATGTGCCCCTTTGAAAGGCCAATAACGGAGTTATTCTACACATGCATAATAGACATTCAACATGGAAAAACCACCTCTGGACAGAGGTTATGATGGCCCTAAAACTCACTGAAATGGGACTGAAATGAGTCTAGGAAGCATGCAAATAAAGGCCCTTTTGAAAGGCCTTGAAGAGGATTACTGTACACATGCATAATAGACATTCAACATGGCAAAACCACCTCTGGACAGAGGTCATGCAGGTCACACAACTAATCAAAAATAGCCTGGAGCATGGCTTTGAAACATGCAAATAGGGGCTCCTTTGTAAGGCCAACAAAGCTAGTAAACAAAACAAGGGGTCAGAGGGTCACTCCTCTCTGATTTTGAGGCTCAAAACAGCATTTTAGCCACTGAAAATCCACTAGATTTTAGTGGCTCAAAGGTCAAACAAAGCACAATACAGAGGTCTAGATGCAGGGCTCAAAACAAGATGAAAACAAGCATGCAAGGGGGTAGATGACCCCCAACAGAAAAAAGACCTTAAACAAACATGTTTAGAAGCTGAAAAAAAAAAACTTTTTTTAGTTTATGAAAAAGCCAAAAATGCTTGCAAACTAGGCTAAAAGATGAAGCAAAATAGTGCTACAAAGAGGGAAATAGAGTGTTACCCTTGTAGAGCAGACCTCCAGCAACTTCTGGACCAATGTAGCAACCTTTCAACCTCTGAGAAACAGCTCCAAGGTGCTTGGATGGATGGTGGAAAGGTTAAGCTAAGGGTTGGTGTGTGAAAGGCCAAGAACTATGGAGTTTTGCAGGCAATATAGAGATACAAGAGGGAGATATATGCATGTTTGCTCCAGCACTTTTTTGAACCAAGGCCAAGGAGGAGAGGCCCTTCCTTTATAGAGGAGATGGTCTAAAGCTTCTCAAAGAAGCTTAAAAGCTAGGCCAAACATCGTGTATGGAGGATGCACCAAATGCCTCCTAGCTGGCACAGCTGGAACACACTCAGAGAGAGGAAAAAGTAGATGGCTGGCCGACTAGTTCAGGTGGTCGGCCGACCATGCCACCTGGTCGGCCGACCAGGTTCAAAAGGGTCAAGCTCAAAAGGTGGTCGGCCAGCCCATATTGGTGGTCTCCCAGGTGAATGCAACTTAGTGGTGGTATGGGAGACCAGAAAATGTGGCTCAAAAGTGAGGGAGACCACCTACCTGTCAAGAAAATCGGCCGACCAGGGAAAGGTGGTCTCCAAGAAGAAAAGGTGGTCTCCCACCCTACTACCACCTTCCTAACAATGAAACTAGGGTCCATGCCAAAAATAAACCCACACCAATGCGAAACGAAGTTCGGGGGGCGAAACGAAGTTCGGGACCCAAAACGCGCAGCCGGGGGCCCCGAAAACTGACTATTAAGCAACGAAAGTGGCGTGCGACCATGAAGCTGGTCTCCCGGGACACAGTTTCCCTCTAAGTAGAGGAAACAAGGTGTGCGCCAAAAATTGGAGCAAACAGAGGTAGTTAAGCGGTCCCGAACCGAGGCACACGGCCGATGGCTCTGAAAATCGGAAACTGGTCTCCAAACGGGAAAAATGGCCTACGACCACGAAACGTAGCCTACGGCCACTAAGAGATGGTCTACGAGACCTCTCCCTCCCTCCAGGAAAAGAAAACAAAGAAAACAGGACCTGGTTCGCAAGCCGAAGCATGGCACGAAAAGGTTCCGAAGCCTGGAGGCAAGGCTCTCAGCCGAGACTTTGCAACCTCAGAATGAGCACAATATGCAACATCGCCGAGAGCTCAGTTGGTGACGTCTGAGTCTTAAGGTCGGTCAAACATGGGGTGTCTACAGCTGGCTATGAAGTTTTGTGTCCTTTCCATTCCAGCAAGTGTCAATAGTTGTGTTTAGGTTGGTTTTGCTTTGTTTTTGTTTTTGTTTCATTGAGTTGTATTTTGTATTTTGGGCAATTATAGGGTTGACATCCAGTTTAGAAGTCATTAAAATGTAACCATTCTCAATTTCAAAATTCAAAACAAAATGTTTTTCATACACAAGTGTTGTGTCATTCATGCCATTTAGATTTACAAAACAAACTCTTTAATTAAATTTAGAGATAAACCCCGATCAAAGTTGTACAAGAGAGAGTTTAAGCGATAGGTTCCCAACTCCTAGGAGAAGAAAAAAAGGGGAAAAAAAAGAAAGAGAGAGAGAAGACAAATAGAATGTAAGCATTGTTGTCGGTTTTTGGCGACCTGTGTTTCCGATAGCAAAGGTTACAGGCTGAAGTCTTTTTACAGATAGTTTCACCACCTCATTGCATCGTTACTCCCAGGAAGCCCTTGAAAACTCTACCTCAGCATTTGTAGAGCTTTCGAAAGACATTACTCCCCGCCGGCCATCAAATGAAGAGCACTGAGAAGTTCCTAATCGGGCACAGAGGTTGTCTGTCATTTCATCTCTTTGTTTCTTTTTTTCAATTTGCTAATCTATTTTCGGGCATCTTAGTACATAAGTTGATAGAGAAAGAATTGTGCATTTAATTGATGCACCTTGTTTGTCCTGCTTTATACCTGGTGGGACAAATTAGAGACCGCGGTCATGATCTCCCCAGATTTCAATGTGAAAGAGTTGGCATCAATGTCAGACTGCACTGTCATCATTTGCTTGACTGACATCGTAGGGAAATTGAAAACATAGGCAGGGGCAGGGGCACTCTGTCGAGGCTTAAATGAGCTGGTGTCAGCAATCTCTGTCAGGGAATCATTAAGGTCTGGGGAAAAAGAAAAAGACATGTCAAAGGAGAATAATGCCAAAGAAAGAGTTTGCAAAGTAATGGCAAAGAGATGTTTTGTAGTTTTCTGGTTTGCCCCTCTTTCGTAGACCATTCTTAAGAAGAGAATGGAGAAGATGAAGTAGAAGAAGAAGACAAAGAGGGAAAGTTGAGGCGATCGTTGAAGGATTTGGGTCAGTCTAGCTAATGTTGGTCAGACACCGCAATTGTTGAAATCGCATGCCAGACACAGCGCTCGAAGAAGAAAAAAGAAGAAGAGAGCGACAAGAATAAGGGAAGGGAAGAGAGTGTATTTTTATATGTATGTACACATATACGTATATAATATATATGTATGGTTTGTATATATATGATATGCGTATATATTTGTATATAGTCTGTATATATATGTGTTCGTATATATACGTATTTATATGTATCTGCATATGTACATATTTTGTCTGTATATGTATATGTATATATGTATATAGTGTGTATATGTATGTGATATACGTATATGTATGTATCTACATATGTATATATTTTGTTTCTATATGTATATGTACATATTTTGTATATAGTTCAAACGTATATGTATGGTATGTCTATAGTCATATATACAAATATATATATATATATATACAAATATATATATATATATATATATATATATATATATATATATATATATATGTATACTGATGTATGTTGTATGTATATAATGGAGGTGTTTGTTTGCGCTTTTTTGAGCCAACTTATAATTTTTAACTTTAGAAAAGTTATTTTGGACTGTTTGATTAAACTTATTTCAAACAGCTTCTGATTCTAACTTATTTTAACTCAAAAAGCTAATTCTGAGAAGCTGCTCACCCCTTACTTCTGATTATCAGCTTCTGCTGTGGACATGTTAATTTACGATTATACTCTTAGATTTTTATTATTTTTTATTTTTTTAAAAATAGAAAAAGACCTAAATGGACTATAGATTATTATTTTATTTTTTTTATGAGAAATGTAAACAAGTAGTGTGAGAGGGTAATTTATGTGAAAATTGGGCCGAGCTAGGTAATGGACCGTTATGAGCCGCAGTACAAAGGGCCGAGTGAAATGGCCAT
>NW_021024551.1:19027-30873 GCF_004153795.1 Camellia sinensis
CGTTGTTACAGTTTCTGGTTTGGTGCTGGGGAGTTTAGAGAACTTGACTCGAACTCATGATATCTTGTTTTGATTACACTTATGTGTTTCTTTGCATTGCATTTGCATTGGTGTGCCTTGGACACCGTGTTTGCCGTCTGCTATTCCTAAACAATTTGTCGGAGGCTCACTTTGAGAAGCGTGCCATAAGGCTGACCGGTTATGGGCTCTGCCACGATGGGAACACAAACCCCAATTTTTACCGGGGCACCCTTTTTGACCATTCGACCTAGTGCATATCGGAATCCATAGTGACTATTCCAAACTAGGACAGGTTGCTTACCCGATTTATAGGTTGTTTGAAATCGTTGCGTGCATAGTGAAACCCTAGCTCCTGACAAAATAGGACAGGGAAACCCTACCCCTCCATAGGGGTGTTTTAGCTCTCACTTGTTTGCTATGTGCTTTTAGAGTGTGTCTCTACAGGAATGTATGTATCAGTTTGCAAGTCTGGGTATCAAGCATGCAGGCATCAATATCAGTATTTGGGAATCAGTTATATCTGCGGGTATCAGATTCAGTTTTGGGGCAGTAATTTGGGGAACAGTGATCAGTGGTCGAATACAGTTATTCAGCTATGCTCATATCTGTTTTGGTGAAATCAGGTTGAGATGCTGTCTGTTTTCTTCTTTTGCAAGGTAATCTCGGAACCATAGCTTCAGAAGGCTCCAACATCCCCCGGGTACATTGGACTTGTGTTGATAGACTTTGTCAGGTCAGAGATTCAGTTCAAAGGGAAATCAGTATTCCTTCGCCAGAGGCAAAGTAAAAAGGCCAGTCAGGCACAGATCATCAGTTCAACAGTCTTCGGATCAGCGATCATTATCCATCTCACCTGTGCGTAGTTGGGTTGAGATATCCGCTTTTACCTCAGGGAGATACACCTATTATTCAGCTAGATCAACGCCTTATGGCAGGCATGGAAGAGATGATGCGTCAGCTCCAGGAAACTATGCAAGCCATGCAGCAGGATGCTGCCCGTTAGGCAGAAGTGGTTGCACGTCAAGCAGAAGTAGTGGCCCAACAGGCAGAGTTAATAGCCAGACTTCAGCAGCAGCAACAACCACAGCTAGCCGGAGCATCTGCTTCGCACCCACCTCCTCCCCCACCTAGAGTTCCGATACTCGGGGACACTGTAAACGTCCAGGAAGATACGGACGCCCCAACAAGACCAGTTCCACCACCAATTCTACCGCAGATTTCAAAGGCACTAGCCTTTTCAACAGGTACACCGTTTGAATCTGAGATGGACCCAACCGCCCTAAAGGTCAGTAAGCTTGAGAAGCTATTCAAGAAGGCTCAATGTGTGAGTTCCATTCCGGACATAGAGGATGGATACACCAATTCGGCAGTGACATTACCGGATCGGTTCAAGATGCCACATATCGACCGCTTCGATGGTTCTGGAGACCCAATGGTGCACCTCCACCTATTTTCTGATATCCTGAGGCCAATGGGCTTGACCACAGCCCAGAAGCTGTCACTATTTGGCCGAACCATGTCTGGGATAGCCGCAATCTGGTATGCGAAATTGGAGAACTCTGTGAAATAGAACTGGGAAGAAATGGCTGAGGCCTTCATTGCTCAATACTCCTACAATACACAGATCGAGGTCACAACTCGTGATCTCAAAGTCACCCGCCAAGAGCCAAAGGAGAGTTTCTCAAAGTTCGTGGCAAGATGGAGAGCAAAGGCCTCAATGATGACTACAAGGCCTTCCGACAAAGACCAGATCAGGATGGTTGTGCGCAACCTCCAACCCAGTCTAATGCAAAAGATGATAGCCTTACCCCGCTCTACCTTTGCCGACTTGCATGAGCTTGGGGTACAGATCGAGGACGCTATGAAGCAGGGCCTCATTGACTAGGAGAAGGAGCAGCCCAGGAGGGCATTTTCCCGCAGTTCGAATGCGACCACCAGTGGTGATGCAGCTGCAAGATCTTCTGAAGTGGGCATGGTCACCACCACCACATCAAAAACAGCTACCCCATTCACCGGTGCGTCCGAAAGTAGCTCACAAAAAACCAAATATGCACCTCGAGTCAAGAGGGTTTTTATCCCACTTTATATGCCTTTGTCAAAGGCTCTAGAGGTCTTTCTCCGGAAAGGACATCTAAAACCGTTGGAACAACAGCCTCTACCTGATCCTATCCCTCCAAAGCATGACCAGACTAAGTACTGTGCCTACCATCAACAAACCGGTCATGACACTGACAGTTGCTTTCGTCTTCGCCATGATGTACAAGATCTGTTTGACAACAAGGTCATCGCCGCACCAGCTTAGCAAAGTCTATCGCTACTAGATCAGTGAACTTGGGGAATAGTACGAATATGTGATCAGGGGATGAACCACCTGCGGGCGGCACTCAGTTTACTCCAGATGTGGCGTATGGCACGCACTGTTTTGAGCATTTGTGAATGCTGGTTTTTGTACTTTCTGACTCGGGTATTGAGTCAGTTTTGTTATGTCGTTTAGAGTCTGTCCCGTTGTATAGAGTCAATCTTTTCATACTGAGTCAGTTGGGTCTGTCTTGTTGTATCGAGTCAGTCTTGTTTTGTTAGAGTCGGGTGATTCCGGGGGCGTTGCCTCGGATATCACTATTTTGTTTTGTGTTTGTCTTTTCGCTTTCTTTTGAGTCTGTTTCTACCGGGGAGCCAGTTACACCAGAAGATCTGAATGAAACAGCTGTGTTTTTCATGTTTTTATGCTTATTTCTACTTTGAGCCTGTTGTGCTAGCAAACTTGAATGAAACGACAATGCTTTTCACCTGCTTTTCTGTGCCTTTAAGTCATTACATTGACCTGAGTTTTTCAAAACTTTTTGAACATTGTGATGAAAACAAAGAGGAAGGAATTCCTCGGGATTTGCAAAAAAATCTGATCAATTGAGAGAAAGAGACGCATGCTAAGCCCTTAATTAATGAAATCTTGTTTGTTATTGTGAGTACTGAGAAGGATCCTGGCTTGATCCGGATTGGTTCTGCACTGTCTCAGCGCGAGCGACTAGTCGTTTTCTTAAAAAAAATTTCAAAAAATGTTTTGCATGGTTCTACGAAGACCTGTGTGGAATCGCTTTTGAGATTGTGCAGCTTAGGATCGCACTCAGCCTCGAGACTCGACCCCTTGCTTTCAAACCTTGGACCTTAATTCAGAGTGTTCAACGGTTAATCGCAATGTGAGGCCTGTGTGGCCAGATTCGAAGCAGCCCTCGAACTAGGGACAGGGAAATCAAATCAAGAAGATCAGATGTTGTCAAAAGAAGCTTGCGAAGCTAGTTCAGAAGCAATCCTCGAACTAGGGGCAAAAATGTCAGATGTGCTCGAAGAGTCAAAGATGAGTCTTTTCTGCAAACCAGAGAAGACTGGAAAGAATGCCAAATCCCAGAAGGGAGAAAGAAGAAAGTATTGCTGAAGGATAACTGAGTTCCTATCCATAACACTAGGGGCAAATTTAGCCCCCCATTGGATGGACTCCTGCATCGTCAGTGAACAGCAGCCATTCTCTTGGATTCAGATGACTTCAGAATCTCAAAACCATTTGACATGGACAAAGCTAAACTTTTACCCTTGAGAGGCTCGCTGGGCCGAAAACCCAAAAGGGCGACCCAAGCAAAAGTTAGAGCAAGAAAAAAAGAAAAAAGAAAAGAAAAGAAAAGAAAAAATGCGAAGAATGAAAAAAAAGAGAGAAAAAAAAAAGAGATGAAAAAAAAAAGAAAAAAGAAAAAAGAAAAAAGAAAAGAAAAGAAATGAAATGAAAAGAAAAGAAGAACAAAGCTCGCAAGGTTGAAAACCCAAAAAGGACGGCCTTGGCAAAAGTTAGAGCGCAAAAGGAGAGGTTAATACCCGAGTGTACCTTGACCCCGAACTACGTAAGGCTTGATTCCCATCTTTGGGATACGTAGGCAACTTCATTTTGAAGTCCAGCCGTAAAACACTTCAAATTTGACTGTGTCCATGTGATGGTTCTGGTCATCTTTGTCTTCTCTGTATTCGAGAATTTGGTTGTAATTGTCAATGTGAGGATTGGTTGCCATGTGCTGCGGTGCTATTCAGACTAGAGGCAACTTTCCGTTGCCGTACAGCATGCTGCGGTGCTATTCAAACAAGGGGCAACTTTCCGTTGTCGGGCAGTGCCGTTCGGGCAAGGGGCAATTTTCCATTGTTTTGGATCTGAGGTTGTGCACCTCAAGAGTAAGTTCCGTGTTGGTCGAGCAGTGGCCATTTGCAAAAATAGTTCTTGAGAATTTTTAATGAAGTTGACTAATTTTCTCGAAAATTATTCTATTTTTCCAAAAACTGGACCATATCTTGGACCCAAAAAGGAAAATTTTCAGTGCTCATAACCTGACTTGCATGATTTCAAATCAGAAAATCGAGCAAGCGTGTTAATCTAACTCTCATGTTGGTCAAAATTGTTTTAGCAGAACGTCAAAAAAAAAATGGTCAAAATAATGAACTAGGGGCACAGTTAAGTCAGGTGTTCTGTCTTTTCCCCATTGTCAACATACTTGCCGGAAAGGGCACCCTATTCGCCAAGAAGGACACAACAGAAACTAACAGTAAAATGCCGAAAGTTCTCTCATCCTCCAAGCAGCGAGGTATCAAGCTAAGTGCAAAGCACGAACTGGAATGGAACAGGATATTCCATTCCCTCATCTGGACAAATCTAATCACGTCCAAACTCCCCAGTAGAGCATCGTCAACTAATGTCAATTACAGATCTGCTGCACATCCAGCCGCATCACAACCCCTCTGTGGGGAAGTTCACTGTTGTGAGCAGAAGAAAGAGAACCTAGCAGAATGCTAGGGGCAAGAGCCCGCAAATTCTTGTTCATCCATCAACCACCCAGGGGAGGGATAAAAAATGAGAGATTGAAGAATAGGGAGATGTGCGCTGAAAGAAAAAGTGAGGAAAAGGGCTTTTTCAAAAAAAAAAAAAAAAAAGAGCTTGAGGGCCGAGGGATGCGAGAATCACAAATGAGAAAGGGGGGGAAACAATACCCGGAGAAACTGGCTCCTCGCGAGCTGAGAGGTCTCTCACCATTGTAATGCGTCTGAGTGTCATGTTTTTTGGTGTGCACGTCTGTGTGTCGTGTCTTTTGTTTTTTTTATCTCGATTCTTGTTTTGAGTCGTTTCGAGTGTTACTGGATGTGTTTAGGTTGTTTACCTTTTGTTTTCCATTGTTGAGTCGTAGTGCGCTGTGTTCAGTCATAGGCTCAATACCCCGGTCAAGAACTCATCTCTCAATTTCAAAAATAAAATCGTTTTGCGCTCCGAGTGCCGTGTCGTTCTCCACATCTATGCAAAACAAGATTTGTTCTTCCATAAAACCGCAAGGTTCAACCCAGGTCATGCGCGAACAATAAAACCAGGACCTATTTGAAGCTATATAGGTTCCAGACTAAAGTCTGGTTTAAATACCCAAAGGCGTGTCCTCGGCTTGAAATCTGTATGGAAGCCCCATAGGTTGAGATAGCGTGTATGCACCTCAATTCTGGATACTGAACCAACCTAGTCTCTCACCCCGTTGGAGAATAGGGAAAGCTGCGACCTTGGTCAGGAAGAAAAGTAGTACCTGCAGTTCAACCAAGAAGAAGCGAAAGATCCCCAGCAGCATGAGGTAAGTCATTGCCAATTGCCCCTGTAAGGTACCTTTACCTCTTAGCCATTATATTGCACGGTTCATCGCCACTCACCCCATGAGGTGCTTTCTAAAAGCGCCGCTAGATTTGTTTATTGCATTCCTTAAACATCATACATTGTATTGCATTGTACGTACTAAATTTCTTTCTCATACATGCACGATATTGTATGTACAGTTTATTTGAAGTCGGTGCAGCCGGGCGATATTGGATGTACGGTTCATTCAAAGAAGTTTCGTTTAAGATCATTTACTTCATTCACTTAGTGTATCCATCACACTTCATTCACTTAGTGTATCCATCACACTTCATTTACTTTAGTGTATCCATCACACTTCATTTACTTCATTTACTTCAGTGTATCTATCATACTTTGATCACATAGTGCATCTATCACACTTTGTGTTCACCTTTAGTGTATCTATCATACTTTGATCACATAGTGCATCTATCACACTTTGTGTTCATTTTTAGTGTATTTATTATACTTTGTTCACATAGTGCATCTATCACACTTTGTGTTCATTTTTAGTGTATCTATCATGCTTTGTTCACATTGTGTATCTATCATACTTTGTGTTCATTTTTAGTGTATTTATCATACTCTGTTCACATAGTGCATCTATCACACTTTGTGTTCATTTTTAGTGTATCCATCACACTTCATTTACTCTGTTCACATAGCACATCTATCACACTTTGTGTTCACCTTTAGTGTATCCATCACACTTGTTCACTAAGTGCATCTATCACACTTCGTGTTCACCTTTAGTGTATCCATCACACTTGTTCACTTAGTGCATCTATCACATTTCGTGTTCACCTTTAGTGTATCCATCACACTTGTTCACTTAGTGCATCTATCACACTTCATGTTCACCTTTAGTGTATCCATCACACTTGTTCACCTAGTGCATCTAGCATACTTCGTGTTCACCTTTAGTGTATCCATCACACTTGTTCACTTAGTGCATCTATCACACTTTGTGTTCACCTTTTGTGTATCCATCACACTTTGTTCACTAAGTGCATATATCACACGTTGTGTTCACCCTTTGTGTATCTATCTCACGCTCTTTGTGTATCCATCACACGTTTACTTTGTGTATCTATCACACGCTTGCTTTGTGTATCCATCACACATTTACTTTGTGTATCCATCACACGCTCGCTTTGTGTATCCATCACACGCTCACTTCGTGTATCCATCACACGTTCACTTTGGTGTATCTATCACTACACTCGCTTTGTGTATCTATCACACATGCTTACTCACTCTGTGTATCTATCACTCTTCGTTCACCTTTATGTATCTATCGCACATGTTCGTGAGAATTGTATAATTTTCTTACATCCTTTCTGCATGTAATGTAGTTTGATTTGAATTCGCCTGCTTAAACTGTTGCATTTATTGTGTATATTTGCTTCATTATAGTTTTCTTTGCATGATCATAAGTTATGTTCGGCATCTCGCATATCTCTTGCATTTCGCCCCAGCCTGGGGGCATATTTATTTGTTATCTTGCCTGTTTGTCTAAGTCTTCGGCTTTGTCAAAAATGGGTCGTCTCTGGGCTTTGACATTCACTCCCGTCACTTATGACTTTCGAGTTCTGTCAAAGAGGGCAACTGTAGACACCCCATTTTTGACCGACCTTAAGACTCAGACTTCATCGATTGAGCGCTCGGTGATTGCGCGTGTTGTGCTCGTTCTGAAGTTTCGGAGTTTGGCTGAGAGCCTTGCCTCCTAGCCTCGAAACGTTTTGTGCTTTGACTCGATCTGCGGACCGTTTAACAATCTCCGTTTGGCACGATTTTCGGAACACACCTTGTTTCCTCTATCTAGAGGGACACTGTGGCCCAGGAGACCACTTTTGTGGTCGCACGCCACTTTCGGTGCCCAACAGCTGGTTTTCGAGGCACCCGGCCGCGCGCTTTGCCTCCCAAACTCTCGTTTTGCATCCGTCTTGGTTCATTTTTAGCATGGACCTTGTTTTCCTTGTTTGGGAAGTGGTACAAGGGTGGGAGACCACCTTTTCTCCTTGGAGACCACTTTTCCCTAGCCAGCCGATTTTCTTGTCAGGAAATTGGCCTCCCTGATCTTTGGGTCACAATTACTGGTCTCCCACCACACCACTAGCTTGCTTTCAAAGTGGAGACCACCAAATAGGGCCACCGACCACCCTTTGTTTTGGGAGACCACTTACCCTGGTCGGCCGACCAGGGGAAGTGGTCGGCCGACCACCCTATCTGGTCGGCCAGCTCCTTCTGTTTTGTCAGTTTGAGTGTGTGCCAGATGTGCCAGCTGGAAGGCACAGACTGGATCCTCTATACACGTGTATGGAGGATTTGCACCCTTGCTTTAACTTCTTAAGGAAGCTTGAACCTTTGCTCTAGCTTCTTGAGGAAGCTTGAACCTTTGCTTTAGCTTCTTAAGGAAGCTTAAACCCTTGTTCTAGCTTCTTGAGGAAGCTTGAACCTTTGCTCTAGCTTCTTGAGGAAGCTTAAACCCTTGTTCTAGCTTCTTGAGGAAGCTTGAACCTTTGCTCCTCTATAAGAGAGGGCCTCCCTCTCTGTAGACGTCCCCGAACGCCTCGGGAGGGTGAGTCTCGTTCCGTTCATTTGGGGTCACTATAGCTCAGGACTCTCCAAATTTGTCACGGTTCTAAGTCTGAACCAAAGAGTCCAAATCCGGCAAATCGTTTTGAGAAAACAGATTTTTGAAAGAAGTGCCAAACATGGACTGCTTTGCCAGATACAGAGTCGCCACCTAAATATTTTATTTTTGGGGAAATTTAGGAAACCCTGACTCGGTGCCAAAGGCCACGTGTCCGTCATCACCAAAGTTGCCTCGGCTCGGGAACTTAGGTACAATTGGGGAAGGTCACTTCGTGAGCACCCCCGCTTGCCCGGTCAGAGACCGGCCTCTACTAACCATGATATCTATTTTTGAAAACATTGTATGTTCTTATTTCGGTTATTAGCCTAGGTTACTATGTGATGGGCACGGCATACAAGTATAGACCTGGTCGCCTGGATTGGAACAAAACATTTCATGTTTGTTTATTTGAAAGGTGGTTTGCTACTCGCAAGTAGGCTTAAAATGCAGATTTTGCCACTCTCGGGTGGGCTTAGAAAGATGGTTTTGCCACTATCTAGTGGGCTTAAAACAAACATTCGATGATTCATTCCAATCCAAATAACCCAACCTTCACCCACAGGCATTCAGGCAGTTATATCATATAAGCAAATAGCCTCATGGTAAGCATGTTATTCATGGCAGTCACTCACATGCATGCAAGGATGCTAAAACATAGAACTTACCGAGTACTCCAAGCCAAAAAAAAGAAGTTTATTAGAAATTCATGCATGATTCTAAGTATACAGAAATGCCTAATGCAACACATGCAAAAATGCAACTATAGCAGGCTCGGCTATTCTAGGCATGGCATATGAAATGCTACAACTAACATGTATTCAATTTGGAATTGAAAATACAATGCAGTTAGTATGGTGCGCCGAGCCCGGTGCATGCAAAACAGATGAATGAATGCAAACATGCTATCATACTGTATGCTAATTGAAACATGCCCTAATCTAACCATCATAAGCTGGTAAATAAAAGGGAAGAAAGATGTGGGGTTGGAAGACATACATCACACGCACGCACACTTATTACAATTATGCCCTCGCATAGAGGGTCCGAATAAATATACAGTCCCGAATAAAAGAATAGTACAGTCCAAATAATACAGTCCAAGTAATATACAAATTCCTAATTAATTAACAAATTAACTAAGAAAGCTGTAAAACTGGCATGCAAGCCAGGGACTGCCTTGCTTCTGATGAATGATGTATGTTTAGGCTGCCTTGTGCGGAAATCCACTGGGATGCCCCAAGTAGCCTCTGTTTGCACCTATTCTTGAAATGCGTGCCAAGCCTCGGAAGACCGCTGATTCTTGATTTGCTGCAACAGAGAGCAGGAAAGGGGCATAGCAATGTATTTTCACAGATATATGCATGTCTCGATCCTCGTGCCACCAATCATGCATATCGAGGCATGATGGCCGAGGAGTCGAATTGTACAATTTAATATGAAATGAATGCACATGAAAACACAACAAGACCTAACTCCATCATGGATGATCCGGAGTGTCGGTGACTGGGGAATTGAGATACATTCCGTCACTCGGAGTACGAAATGTACCTCGTTTCCCGTGCCCGGGCTAACTCCTATTCCGAACATGATGTAATATGCATGACATGCATGAAATGCAACTAAGATACAATCCTAACATACACAATGTCATGGAATGGCATACACGCTACACGAGGTAATATACAACCGGGCATACACAATGCTATGAATGGAATGGCATACGCAATGCAATAAATGGGCTTACACCAACATCAAAGAACCTCATCCACTCTCACATAGGTGGCCATCAGATGAAAACAAGACAACTCGAAATGCGTGCACGCGTGCACGCAAACCGAGGACCGACCCTCAGGCACCGAAATGCCACTCTAATGAGACATGGCAAAGACATGGAATATGATATGCAAATATGCAAAAATCAGTAGCAAAATGAGGGGGAAAACAGCCCCGAAACAAGGCGAAATGACACCCGATGCACGGAATGAAACCGAAATGCAACATTAGGCATATGAAATGGCTTACAGCTATACAAAGCATGCATCATTGGCACATGGAATGAAAAGAAAGAAGCAAGGCAGCCCCAAAATAAGCACTTTTACAGTTCAAAGCATGGCCAAACAACAAACAGAAACAGGGCAAAACTAGCATGCGAGAAATGGCCCTAAATGTGAGATTAAGAAGCAACTCACAGCTGCTGTCCTCAAACAGATTAGGGCCCATAAACGAAGTTGAAGAGGGGCCCAAAACATGATCTTTTACAGTTCTGAAAATAGCCTAAAAACAAATACAGGTATAGCTAAACTCTCATGCAAGAAATGGGCCAAAAGATGGACAAAGGAGCAAGTGGTAGATGCAAAGCCCAAAAAGAGAAAGACTTTTCTACAACACTGAATAGAGACCAAAAATAATGCATTTTACAGTTGATGGCCGGACCCAAAACAGCATGCATACAAGCCAAAAATAACATGCAAAATATGACCAAAAAAGAGAGATATAACACAAAGTATATAAAGGATGTCTCAAACAGTGAAATACCCTCAATGAAACATGAATAGGAGAACAAAATAAGACTATTTTCAGTTCTGAAAAACGTCCAAAAATAGAAGCACAATAGGGTAACAAATCATGCAAAAATGGGGACCAAAAGGGGGGTATAATGACAAGTAGCACATGGAGGTCCCAAAAAGTGATGAGCCCTTCTTCAATGTTGAAGAGGGGCTCGAAATAAGCCTATTTACAGTTTATATCATGCTCCAAAACAGATCACACACAAGCTAAAAATACCATGCAAGAAAATGGCATTCAAGAAGGATATTGAAGCAAGTGCAATATGGGGGGCTCAAACAGGGTTTAGCCCTTAATGAAACAAGAAAATGAGCTCAAAAAAATGACCTTTTCAGTTTTGGTCGGAGCTCAAAACAGTAAGCATGTATGTCTAAGAAATGATGCCAAAATAAGCTCAAAAAAAGAGAAATACTACTCACCCTTGAAGACAAGTCTTTGATTGCTTCTTGGCTTGAGAAGTGGTGCCTCCTAGCTGCTGGAAAGCTCCCCAAACTGCTGGAAATGGAGTAGTGGTGGTGGTGCTTGGTGGTGATGAAGAAATGGTGGTAGAACTTGGTTGTTCTTGCTTGAAAAAGAGAGATGAGGGAGATTTGGATACAAGCTTGAAGGCAATTTTTTCTAACTCTTAAGACCAATCTTGGAGGCTGGTTATATGGACCAAGGAGAGGGAGAAAAGGGAGGGAAAGAGAGGGGAGAAAAGACCAAGTTCTCCCCCAAAGAGGAGAGGAAGAGGGAATGGAGGGGGAATGGAGAGAGAGAGAGGCCCCTCCGCCTCTGCCGATAGCCCAACAGCTTGTCGCAGATCGCCTGCCTCTGTCGCGCCTCCGCCTCTGCCTCCATCGCCGATTGCCGCGTCTCCGCCCCAGCTCGATTATGTTTTGTTTTGTTTTGTTTTTTTTTTTTTTTTTTTTCTGGGTCTGAAATGGTTGTTGGTGTTTGTGG
>NW_021024551.1:32503-75207 GCF_004153795.1 Camellia sinensis
AGCGAGTCAGGGTTTCCTAAATTTTCCAAAATAAAATATTTAGGTGGCGACTCTATATCTGGCAAAGCAGTCCATGTTTGACACTATCGCTTTGCATGCCTATAGTGTAATGCACTTCACTAGTTTCAATGCTTGAGCCATTCCACATGCGTTGTGTGAGTTGTTTGCATGATTCAGAGTCATTTTGGAGTCATGTTATATGCCATTTCAGAGCTATAATATATGCCATTGTACTCCATGTTTAGTCCTTTCAATGCATGTGCAAAGTTGTGTTTTGTGCCTTAGGCTTGGGTCATTGCATTTTGTATGCTTACATGTGTTTTGGTGCCTTGATTTCATCATCATTGGCCACTGATTTGAGTGTGGCTGAGGCCCACTCATTTTGGTTTAAGTCCATTTTGCATCGAGTATGCCATTGTAGTTCATAGCATTGCGCATGCCATGTAGTTCGTCGCACTAAGTATGCTATTTGATATTCGCATCGTGTATGCTAGTCGCATCTTGCCATATTGGTGCATATGTTGTCTTGCATTGAGTATGTGAGCATTAGCATTGTGCATTGTGCATGCCATTACCCTTGTTAGGTTGTCCATGTTGTATTTCATATTGGTATTGTGCATGCTATCATGTCATCCTTTGCATATTTGCATCACTTAGTTGCATAGCATTTAGGTTGCATACTTGAGGTCGCATTGTGCATGCCATTCTACTTGTTGCATTGTGTTTGGAATAGGAGTTAGTCCAAACACGGGAAACCAGGGACGTTTCATACTCCAAGTGATGAAACGTGCCTCGATTCTCGGTCGCCGACACTTTTGACTAACACATGATGGAGTTTAGGCATTTATGTGTTTATATGTGCATTCATTTCACATTGAGTCGTGCAATCCGACTCCTCCGCCATCATGCATCGAGATGCGTGATTGGTGGCCCGAGGATCAAGGACTACACTCCCTAGAGCTTATGCAGTGATGGGGAGAGTGGTCGTGCACACATGTGTTGTAAATACCTTGCTTTCTCTCTCTCTTGCCTTTGTTGCAGAAAATGCAGAAACCAGGAGAAGAAACTAGTCGGCCAACCAGGTTTTCTGGCAAGCCGACCACCTTTTCTGGTTTTCACCACTAAGGGTGGTCGGTAGGTGGTCTCCAATGCCTATATATGGTCGGCAGCCTCCCCCTAGATTCCTAGGGTAGAGTTTCATCTCCTTGGAGCTTTGTGCAAATTTCTGAAATCAATTGCGAACAAAGGTGAGCCGGGGCATCGCGATGGATTTCCCGACAAGGCGACTCAAGCATGCATGCATCCTTTATCATTCAAAGCAGAGCTGAGGCAGCCCATTTTACATAGTTTGCATGCTAGTTTAGTTAATTTGTTAATTAACTAGTGTTGTGTAATAATTAGTTAATTCGATTCTGTATTATTTATTCGGACCCTCCGAGAGAGGGCAATGTTGTAATAAGTGTGCATGTGTGTGATGTATGTCTTCCAACCCCACGTCTTTCTCCCTTTTATTTACCAGCTTATGATGGTTAGTTTAGGGCACGTTTCAATTAGCATCCTTATGCTCGTATGTTTGCATCCATTCATCTATTTTGCATGCACCGGGCTTGGCGCATCATGCTAACTGCATCGTATTTCAATTCCAAGTTGAATACATGTTACTTGTAGCATCTCATATGCCATCTTAGAATAGCCGAGCCTATCTTAGTTGCATTCTTGCATGTGTTGCATTAGGCATCTCAGCATAGTTAGGATTCATGCATGTTTTCTAATTAGCTTCTTTCTTTGGCTCGGAGTACTCGGTAAGTGTTTATGCTTTAGCATCCTTGCATGCGTGTGAGTGACTGCCATGATAGCATGCTTACCATGAGGCTATGTGCTTATGTGATATAGCTGCCTGAATGCCTGTGGGTGAAGGTTGGGTTGCTTGAATTGGAATAATTCGTTGAAACCCGTGTTTTAGCCTACTTGCGAGTAGCAAACTTCAATCCATTTTCAAAACAAACGGATATGCGATGCTTTGTTCTAACTTAGGCAATCTAGTCTATACTTATATACTGTGCACATCACATAGTAATTCTAGGCTAATAACTGAAATAAGAGCCCATGTGTTTTCAAAAACAAGATATCATGCTTAGTAGTGGCCGATCTTTGATCGGGCGAGCGGGGGTGCTCATGAAATGACCTTCCCTAATCGTACCCAAGTTCCTGAGCCGAGGCAACTTTGGTGATGACGGACACGTGGCCTTAGGCACGAGTCAGGGTTTCCTAAATTCCCCCCAAATAAAATATTTAGGTGGTGACTCTGTATCTGGCAAAGCAGTCCATGTTTGGCACTTCTTTCTAAAAATCAGTTTGTCAAAACGATTTGCCGGATTTGGACTCTTTGGTGATTTATCGATCTTGCATTGCACTTTGCGAGATTGGATTCAGAACCGTGACATCGAGTCCGAACTGTAGTGAGCCCAATGAACAAAACGGGATTTTCTCGGGACGTTCGGGCGCGTCTACAGTCACAATAATGGAATTGATTGATTATCATTGTTGAAATTGGTTTATCATGGTTTTAAAGTTGATTTATAATTTCGCAGACGAAATTCCTTAAGGGGGGAAGGTTATAGCAATCCGGGCTTAGACCCGATCCATTTATTACTTTTGAATTTGAAAAACCATATTTGCGATGGTCGTTCTTTTCTCTTCATAGTTGGTTTTGGCTTTGGGGGTCGACACCGCTCTTGTTGGGGGTTGACACTGCCCCTTATCTTTGCTTTGTTTAGCTCCAAGGGTTGACAGCAATGTTGAAAGCGGCGACGCCATTTTATTGCTGTGTTCCTGGAATAGGTACTGAAATTTAGTGTCGACACCAGTCTTGGAGGTGTCGACACTTGTCTTTTGCTGTTGGCCTGAAGGGTCGACACTAGTCTGAGAAAGATCGACCCTTGTATGCAGCAAAACCTGAATTTGCTTACTGAAATTTGGTGTCGACACCAGTCTGGGAGGTGCCGACACCTTGTCTATTACTAAACATAAGTGTCCTAACTTTTCTTCTTAAGGGTTAACACCACTGTTGCAGAGGTCGACCCCTGTGACATTTTTCCAGATTTTGCAGTCGGTTTTGGGCCCTACTTTTTTGGGATTTTGACTTGATCTTTTGGGTTGACTTTGGGATTTCATTTTATTTTGACCTAGTACTATAAATAGGCCCTTTACTTAACATTTTCTTTACTTTTTTTCTCTTTTCACTCTCTAAACCGTGAGACACTCTCTCCCTCTCTAAAATCACTTTTGCTTAATGATCTTTTGATCTACTTACGTGGAAGCATCTCCTCACCTTGCTCCTTTGAGATTAAGTGTAGAGCTTGTTAAGGGTTTCGTTTTGATTAGAGAAAATCGTTATTTCAGCACTGTCAACTTTTGGGCTTTCCTTCATTTTCCTTCTTCTAAGTTTGAGGTAGGGACTTTCTATACTTTCTTATGATTTTTAACTTAGTTATTTGTTGATTGTGCAAATAAATATTGGGATTTGGATGATTTCAGACAATCCTAGGGTTTTGGTTTAAAATCAAAAGAGGGGTTTTCAAATGACGGTGTTGAAAATGGGTTGGATTTGGAAGAAAATGGGGTTTTGCCCTAATAATGTTTCGCATAATTATTTTGTATAAATAATGAAATTAGTATGGGAAACGTGAGATTGGATAGATATGTATGTAAATAGTGGAGTTGGATATTTGTTATCTCTCACCTATGGAAATATAGAGAGTTTATCTATTGTGGAGATTGTATATCGATTTAGAAATATCTGTTTTGGGCTAGCGGTGGATGATAGCTATGATTGTTGTAGAAATTGCATGAGGATTAGGTGAATTAAAACTAATCTCTTATCGGTTGTCATTGAATATGACTGTGTTTTAATACATTGTATATGAATGATGTTTGGGAGAAAAAAGGGGATGTACTCCATGATTGGGAGGAGAAAGGGGATGGACTCCATTGAATTATGTTGGCCTGTGTGCCCAAGGTGAAAGTCTTGAACACCGCTCGTATATACATGGGTGCCAAATCTCACGGATGAAATTTCTGTAAAATGGCAAATTGAAGTGTTTATGTGATGATTGTATTGGTTAGAGAACCACTGAGCTGTAACCTCAGTTGGGTTGTCTGGGTAACAATGGATTTGACTCATGGATTGAGGTGAAATGAATTGCCATGAAATGAAGTAAGACTAAAATGGCTTAAGATGTAAAACCTGGCATATTATGATCTTGTAACACTACAAATGATTTGTCATAGACATTGTATATGCATATCATACTTGTATCTTTGTTAAGATTCATATATTGTGATAGATTGTTTCTATTGGGCATTGACTCACCCTACTTGGGAAAAATCATTTTCCGGTGCTGGTGATATGCATCCGTCAAGGACCTAGCTTCGAAGGATTATGGAGCTGAGAGCTCACTTTTGTTTATTTTGTATTTACTTTTTGTACAAGCCTAGGGCTTTATTTGTATTGAGCTTCTGACTCGTTTTGTTGTAACCAAGCATCATCTTGAAAAGTTGTAAGCCTATAGGGCATTTATTTCGTTGACCATTTAGTTTAATGTTGTATGCTATAGATTCAGAGTAAAGCTTATGAATGTGTAATGCATGTGGCCATTGTGTAAATTGACTCTGATTAATGAAAGCCTAATACTTTGTTTATGTCATGTTGTATTGGTCTTTACTGTTGAATTATTATATTATTTTTGGGGCGTTACACGAGTATTAGTATGGCATCACTTGAGGCCTTGTATGGCAAACCATGTAGACCTCCTGTGTGTTAGGCCGAGGTGGGTGATGTAGTTGTGTTAGGTCCAGAGTTAGTCTGGGAAACGACGAAGAAAGTCGCACTTATCCGAAAGATGTTGTTTACGGCTCAGAGTCGTTAGAAGAGTTATGCCGACCGTAGGAGAAGACTGTTATCCTTTGAGGTGGAAGATCACATCTTCTTGAAAATATCACCTAGACGGGGTTTGATGAGGTTTGGGAAGAAGTGGGAAGTTGTCTCCTAGGTTTATTGGGCTTTTTGAGATCCTAGAGTGGATTGGGGAGGTAGCTTATCGTTTGGCCTTGCCACCACAACTTTTCTGGGGTTCATGACGTGTTTCATATCTATATGCTTCATAAGTGTGAGCCAGATCCATCACACGTGTTGGATTGGACGGAATTAGAGGTAGACAAGGATGCCTCGTGTAAGGAGACCAGTTAGAGTTTTAGACACTCGAGACCACCCTTTGGTAAAAGTGTCGTGGTGACACAATGGGATTGAGGAGGCCACTTAGAAGCATGAGGCGGAAGTCCGTGAGAAGTATCCAGACCTATTTATTGATGTTTGAACATGTATTGAAAACTTTGTTATGTTGATGAAATATAAACATTGCATATGTTTTGGAAATGTGAATTGTATATTCAGTATTGAAAATTCGTTTATTATGCTAATGGGAGTAGATGACTGGTGGATGGGTCATAGTGTTGAGTTTGAATTACTATCATTGTGATAATCGGTTTAAGCTTGGTTTTAAATGTTTAGTTTGAATTTCGGGGACGAAATTCCTTAAGGGGGGAGGTTATAGCGTTTCTTGGTTAGACCTGAACCATTTGATGTTTTGAATCCAAGTTTCATTGTCTTATACAATTGTTCATGTCTTGTTTCCCTTTACTTCTCTTGGGTTTGGCTATTAGGTTGTGTTGGTGGCGTTTGGAACAGGTTAGTAGCTTGTTTTTCAAACTGTTGCTGTCCAGAATTTAGCTTATTCGCTCGAGTGTCACTTTTTGCGCTTGAGCGGTCTTTGTAAACTTCCAATACTTTTGTAGGTCTGCAGAGATATTGGGAGTCGGTATTTTATGCTCGAGCGGTCTTTCTTGTGCTCGAGCAGTCCTTGTTGAGCTCGAGCGGTGGTCTTTTGTCTGCAAAACTTTTGGAAGTTTGTATTTTTCGCTCGAGCGGATATTCTTGCACTCGAGCGGTCCCATGTTTTTTTGTCTGGACGCTTAAGCGACACTTCTTGCACTTGAGCAATCTGTGCATATATCAGTTAGCAAGGTCACTTTTCTAAGTCACTTTTTCATCTCTCTCTCTCTCTCTAAACTTTCTAAAACCCTAGATCTTCACCCACTCTCTCTAAAACTTTACTTCTCTCTACAAATACACGTAGATCCGTCGAGTTCTTCACCCATGTCCCTTTGTTAAAAAGTTAGAGCACGCCGTTATAACATGCCTAGGGGGTACCCGTGCTTGTTAAACAGTTCAGACCCTCAATTTCTTTGATCTAGTCTCATGAGTGCAATGTGAAACATAGATGAGAGTCTAGATTTAGCAACTTTATAGAAAATCCATTTTATTACAAAATTATGGCCACAAATGGACTGCATCATCAGATCTCAGAATCACCACCTAATATTTATTTTGGAAAAATTAGGAAACCCGTGACTCGTGCCAAGGCCATTATTCGTCGTAACCAAGGATGCTTGGCTCGGAACCTTAGGTATGAAGGGGGAAGGTCATTAATTGAGAACCCTTGCTCACCCGATCAAAAGATCGGCCTTTACTAAACCATGACATGAATTTTATTTTCTTTATATGTTCATATTCTGATTATTTAATAAATCCTAAAATTTACTATGTGAAGCATACAAGTATAGACTATGCCATTCATTTTGGAAAAATTTGATTTCATATATTTTGAAAGAGTTTTGAAGATGTACAATCCAAATAAATTGAGTTTACAAACATGAAAAATTAACGTCATTCCAAATTAAGCGACACAACCTCTATCCACTGACATTCAAGCAGTTATATCAAGTAAGCAAGTAGCAACATGGTAGGATGCTCAAACATAATAAGAAAAACGCACACAAATGGGATGCTAAAGTATAAAAACTTTCATATTTACCGACGTCCTGCGAACAGCTACAAAAAGTTAGTAAAACATGCATGACCTTATATACAAAATCCTAATGCAATTCACTCATGAGATGCAACTAAAGATTCGGCTTCTAAGATATGACATGTGAATCATCTCAAAAACATGAGGTAACACATATAATCACATATGAATTTATTAAATCCACAAATGCAAACATAGCCGAATCAAGATGCAAGAAACGTGGATGCAAAGCATGGATATAATGAAAAACAAAATATGATGCATATTTACAAATAAAGAAAGCAAATAAAAGAATGGGATAAAAAGAAGGGGGATGGGAAATTATTACAACATTTTAAATATTAGAAATCCGAGGGAGATGAATAAATATTACAACACAATATAAAAAACCTTACAAACACTCAAAATAAAATAAACATAAGAAAATAGCAGCTTCAAGCGTCTCAAAGACCATCGACGATTGATTTTCTCAATGTCGGAAGGCTATTTGATTTTGCCTAGAGGTCGCGGGCATGGTCATGAAGGTTGCGGGCGCAATGGTGTACGTTTAGGTGGCTACCAAGCCAACTAATGGGCTGGGTAACTCGATAGGCTCGGCCAAACTCTGTTCTCTTAGATTTCCACACACATAAAAAAAAAAAAAAAAAAAAGAACCAAAAACAATCCATATGGGAGTCTCAACTCACCACTTTCAATTACAACAATATATAATATAACAAGAAATCAAAGTAAAAGAGAAAAATAAGCAAGAAATGCAACGGGTTCAATATGACGTCCAATTGAACCCAACTCAATTTTATTATCTTCTGCCTTTTTTAGTCTAATTTTATTAGCCTTTTTTATTACCTTTCCATTCTTTAATCATTTTTTTTTTCAAAAAGTGATAATTACATCCACTAATAAAGAGAAATGTCAAACGAGAAGTTTGTTCTTGGCATGAGAGAGAGATGTAATTCCCTGATAATGAACCTCCGAAGAGATTAAACCATTTAGAATGAAAGGTCTCTTTCTCATGCTTAAAACATAACTAAAAACAATATATATGGGTGTAGACACCCCATTTTTGACCGCCCTTCAGACTTGGACGCCACTGCTTGCGCACCCAACGATGAATTTTATATGCTTGTCAAAAGCTCGAAGTTCTTAGCAGAATACCACAGTTTTGAGCCTTCAAACCCTACACACCTTTTGTCTTGTCTTTGGACCAAAACCATGGTTTTTCAAGCCTAAAAAACCTTGAGACCTACTGGCCGCCACTGTGGGCTGCCGACCACTTGTGTGTCCTATCGGCCAGCATTAGTGGCCTACCAGCCATTTGTGTGTTTTGGCAGATATTTTGGCCAGTTGTTTCCACAGATGCATGCACCTGCCCACACGTGTATATATTGAGATTTTTGAAGGAGTTTGATGTTTTTCTATATATAGGAGACCTCCCCTTCCATTTTTGAGGGTTAAACATTTTGGAGCAAAATTATCAATCTCTCTCTCTCTACAATTCTCTCTCTCTCTTGCAAATTCCTAAGCTTTTGCAAGCTTTTGCCTATACACTCTGAACCAAATCTTGTGGTATTTAAGCTGAGGTACTTTTGAGCCTACTGTGAGCTCTTGAGGGTGTGTAAGTGTTGGTTTAACACTTGGAAAGGGTTCTCATCTTCAAGAGGTATAAGTCTTGGCTTATTGCTTTGCTTTATTTGTTATCTTGCCTACTGTTTTTAGACTATTTTTGGGCTTTTTAAACTTTGTATTTTTGGGCTGAAACTTGTGATTTAAGGCCAATAGGGGTTGAGGGGTAGATCACCCTTCTTTGTACCTCATTTCTTAAGCCTTTGCCCTTGTGCTTCCCACCTCTTTATCCACTTTCTTTAAGCTTTTTAATACTAGATTTCAGGAATTTTTCAGTGGCTAAAACCATGTTTTGGAGTCAAATTGAGGGGGTAACCTCCCCTCCTTGTGCTTGTTTACTAGCTTAACATGCTCCATGTTTTAGCTTATTGTTCTAGTTTTTTTTATTTTTTTATTTATTTTTTGGTCTTAATTCTAGCATGTTTTAGGACTGTTTTTGGTTGTTCATTGCATTTAAGTTTTGTATTGCATGCTTGTAGTGTAATTGTCCTCATAGGCTTGGTGGTTTAGGCCTTAGCCACCAACCTATTTGAGTTGATAGTGTTTATTTCAAGCTTTCCATACTTGTGATCACCTTTAATCACCTTTGTAACCTCCCTCCTTTCTTGGCTCTTCTTTTCTTTGAAAGGTGTTCCAAACTAGTTACCTGTTGAAAGCATGAGATTGAGGTATGGCGCTTAATGGTTTAATCCCTTTGGGGGTTCATTACCAACGGTATGACACTTCTCTCATGTTTAAAACAACTCTTGGTTTGGTACTCTTTTCCATTAGAGGACTTAAAGCTCACTCTTGGACTTAATTGACTAAGGAATGGTTGGTAATTAAAATGGAGTAATAAAATTGAGACTAAAAGTGATGCAAGATAATAAAATCAACTTGGGTTCAATCGGACGTTAATTGAACCCATTAAGTCTTAAGTCATTTCATACTTGTTAGTGATGTAAACAATTCAAGAGTCAATATCAACCATTTCCCTTGATCAATTCATGATAGGGAGGAGGTTTGGGAGTCTTTTCTTGTTGCATTTATTGAAATTGTACACCTTGGTTCATAGGCCATCATGCAATGAGATTGCATCGATTGATGGTTTGTGAATTGAGCTTGCTACTCCTTTGAGCTGTTTTGATGATAAGGAGAGATAAAGTGTACAAATATACCTTGAGAATACCCTATTTTGTGATCTATATGCTTTCTGTTGCAACAGGAGGAACCAAGCATCAGTGGTTTGTAGGCCACTATTTCTGGACAACAGGCTACTATTTGTGGCCGGCAGGCCACCACTTCTGGCCTTCCAGCCACTTTTGTCAAATTGAGCAAAAGATTTTTGGAACAAAACAGAGCAGAGGCTGAAGTGAAAAGAGGTTCTACTGTGCAATAGAAGCATTCTGGCAGCAGAACAATGGGATTTTCAGGTGGAAATCTACCCGCATGCATGAAATTTCCTCGCTTCTCGGGGCTGATTAATTAGTTTAGCTATTTATTTCATGTTGTATTCATGTTGTAATTAATTAATTAGTGTTATTGGTTTTGTAATAACTAGCTAGAATAGTTAGTTTATTCGGTTTGTAATAATCAGTTAATTTGTTGTTGTAATAGCTAGTTAATTAGCTTAGCTAGTTAGTTTATTCGGACCCTCATGTTCGAGGGCAAGCAATTGTAATAACATGCATGTCTTCCAACCCCACGTGTTTCTCCCTTTTTGTTTACCTACTTATGATGGTTAGTTTAGGGCATCATGTTTCGTTTAGCATCTGTCATGCCTTGCATCCATTGTCTCGCATGCATTAGGCTCGGCGCATCATTCTAACTTGCATTGTTAGTTAATATTCCTTTGAATACGTGCTTAGACCTCATGCTATCAAATTGATTCACATGTCATAATTAGTAGCCAAGCCTACTAGTTGCATCATTGCATGTGTTACATTAGTCATGTTGCATTAGCTAGAAGCATGCATGTTTTCTAACTCTTTTGTTTTTTTGGCTCGCCTCGGAGTACTAGGTGAGCATTTTGCTGCTTTAGCATATTGCATGAGTGTGGTTATTACTATGTCAAAGCATGTTCACCATGAGACTAATTGCTTAAGTGCTAAATCGTTTGAATGCTTGTGGATGAAGGCTAGTTGTTTAAATTGAAATAATTTGAGTGATGTTCATATGTGATCACTTTTTTTTAAGTGATACATATTCAAAACAAACATGAATCAAATGTTTCAATTTTTCCAAATTAGTCTATACTTGTGTGCGCATCACATAGTAAGTTAGCCTAATAACCGAAACAAGAGCATATAATGTAAATAAAATTCACATCATGATTAGTAGATGCCGATCTTTGATCGGGTGAGCGGGGGTGCTCAATTCATGACCTTCACCTCTCGTACCTAAGTTCTCGAGCCGAGACAATCTTGGTGATGACAGACACGTGGCCTTTGGCACGAGTCATGGGTTTCCTAAATTTTCTAAAAATATTTAGGTGGCGACTCTGTATCTGGAAAAACAGTCTATTTTTGGCATTTTGATTCAAAATCGATTTTCCAAAAAGATTTGTCGGATTTGGACTCTTTGGTGTTTATCTATTTCACGTTGCACTCGTAAGATCAGATTCAGAACCGCGGGAGTTCGATACTGTAAGGCTTATTCGTCTTTTGAAAGGAGCGCGAAAAGCCAACCTACAATGGGATTCTCAACTCATCATTTTCAATTAGATTATAACAATATATAATATAACAAGAAATCAAAGCAAAAGAGCAAAATGAGTAAGAAATGCAGGAAAATGAAAAGTTTGTGAAATTCACCTTCCAAGGAAATGATGAACTCCTTAGTTCACAAACTCTCTCTTGATCACCCTCAAGTGTAAGAAGTGTGTTATCAAATTGTCAATTCGAAATTATAGAGTTTATGGTATGGAAAGTGACTAACTCTCTATTTTTTCTCACTTTCAATCACTAAACACTCTTCCTTATGATCAAGGCAATTGATCTTTGGCTATATCAGAATTTTTGAAGTGGTTTTGGTGTATGGAAATGAGGAATTTCAGTAGCTATGGAAGCTTGGAAGTGTTTTGGCTCAAAGTTGCAATTTAGACAATTTTTTCTCTTTTGTTCTCTTTTCTCTCTAACTCTATCGAATGATTTTTTCCTCTTTTTTTCTAACATCTCCCTCTTCAATATATCATCTGAATGTATAAGCCATGTAGGAATAAATAAGTCAAGGAATAGGGGACAAGGTGGAAGACCAAGGTGATGGGCATGACAAGGATGATAATAATGATCAAGACTTTTTTGCTTTTGATTCATCCTTTATGACAAGGCCGAAACCTCTTTTGATAATGGAGGGTGAGTGGAGATAATGGAGGATGAGTGGGTGCACTTGAATGGATCAGAAAATGGCTCAATGGGGTGTCCTAACCGAACCAAACCAAAAAAAAGAGATCTAATGCTGTTTTGGGTCCGGTCAACAAAATCTGTTTTTAAGCCCAACTTCAAATAGGCATATCTCCTTTATCCGGACTCGGTTTTAGGTGATTCTTGGGTCTAAATTGAAGCCCCAGAAGTCTAATTTCCAATGGTAGTGGCTTCACATCTAAATTCCAAGTGTACAAAGAGATATGCCTAATTTAGTGAAGGTTGTTCATTTCTTTCTTAATGATTTGATGTTGATCCTTTTTCTAAACCTGTTTTCTTCCATCCCCTCATATTTCCTTCAATTCTAAACTTATAAATAATATGTTTTTAAATATTTTTCAAAGAGTTCACCTCCCTTCCATTTATTTCCACTTTGTCCTTACTTGGTTTACTAAAAAGTGCAATTTTTAATCGAAATGGGAGCCTCGGAACATCGTAGAAACATTTGAAAAAATATTTTGAAAAGAGGGTTTTAAGGTCTAAAATAGTTTGGCCAAAAAAATGTGTAAAGGTTGGGATTGAAGTTCAAATTTCATCTCTCTTACTGAGGATTCTGTGAGAAACATATTCTAATTGTCATCATTGGGCAATCAAAAGAAAGCGCCCAAGTCTTAGGGCCGGTCAAAATGGGGTGTCTACAGTCGTGGACTTCTTTTTTATCTGAATAAAGTTGGGTTTTGGGCGTTATTGAAGTTTCATCACTCGTCCTCTCATCTTTTAAACTTGAGGTAGGGATTTTTTGCACCTTCTATGAGTTTTAACTTAGTTATTTGTGATTTCTAAACAATATTGTGATTCTGGGGATTTTTGAAACAAATATAGGGTTTTGGGTTAAAGATCAAAAGAGGAGTTTTTTTACAATGGATTCTTGGAAATGTATGTGGTGTTGAAAATAAAGTTGAGTGGTGATAAAATGATTGATTTTGGTACTTGAGATTAATATTGGAAGAAAAAAGGGTTTTTCTGTAACACCCCGAAATAATTCAACATGAACTACCCGCATTAATGAACATTCACTAAATGATAACAATAATCCTTCCATCTTCACATATTTAATAAATGAGTTTAATACAAAAGTTCCACATGCGGTATACATTCAACGAAAGAAAAGAATACCTAAATCTATAGCATGTGAAGCATTTAGTCTCAAAACAATAAAATGCCCTTAAGGGCTTACATCTTCCAAGGCAATAGCCCGGTTACACAAAATGGCCTCTCGAACCCATACACATTAGCCCTTGGCTTACAAAAAGAATTACAACAAAAATAAGAGAGTTATATACTCTTCTCAAAAATATCCATGCCCTCAGTTCGGCGGGATCACCACATCTTTACCTGCACCAAATCCCATAGGGGTGAGCATAAAGCCCAGTAGAAAATTCTTACAAAGTATATGCAGTTATGCAAACTCCAATTAAGATGCAAATGTCTATGCCATGCCATGCACTGTTTTAAAGCAAATCCATTTCATGCTCTTCTTGAAGATTTCCATTTTTCAATACAAGCATACAATCGCAACACATTTCAAAACTTCCGGTTTTAATCAATAGGGGCGGTAAATACGACACAGGTAATCCCTACGCTGGTGTCTGTAAGTAGACTCTACAAGTACTACCAAATTATCATTTTTACCGATATTAACCGGAAGGCTCAACACCTATTCGCGCGGTTTTCTGGTCTTTCACTATGGCCACTCAGGCCAACTTATCAAAATTAACTACACCCCCTATCCGGACTTACCACGTATTCACCCCATGCTACGTTTTCCATAGTTCTCTTTACACATAATCTTTCTCAATGTAAACGTTTTCCAATTCATTTCAAGATGTGCAACAATGATAATAAATCAAGTGAAAACATGATGCAATAATTACTAACTCATAGCATTTCTTTATTTCAAAATATCTCAGAAAGAATACCCACCATCACTTTCACAATTACCCCTTTCAATGTTCCTTCACAAAATCACCATATGTCATAAACACGTATTTACAATTTCTCATTTCACAAGTCTCAACAATGAAGTCCCCTCAAGACTACATATGAAGTTCCCAAATACTAATCTCCAGCGATTACAATTCTCATAACCCATGGTGTACCGCAATTTCCATTCACAACATTACATCTTCAAGTGTTAGTGATAATGTTAAAATGACATCTCATTTCTCAAACATCAAGTAAATTGCCATTTTGCTAAACTTTCGATGAAACTTGCTCTCATTCATCCCCTTAACATAAGAAAACAAATAATTTCTAGGGCATTTTCCATTTTTCCAAAATCCCAATTTCTAGGGTTTTCATTAAAAACAAACCTTCCTCATTTTTCCAAGAGAAACTCCATCAACTATCTTTCATGAGTTTAATAGCGGGAAACCCTCAAGAAATAGTAAAAGAATTGAGATACAAACTCACAGTTAAGAACTCTCTACATTTTGAATCAAAATCTAAAATCAACACAAAACTTCAAGAACACTTTTAAATCAACATTAATATAGCAAAACTTGTATATATAACTCAAGAAATCCCTACCTCAAGGTCTTTAGATGAATGATCCTTCAACCCTCACCACACCAAGAGGAGCCCTAATTCTTGACTCAAGATTTGCAAGGATCAAAGTATTTTGGTGTTTGAGGAGGTTTTCTAGATAGAAGGAGGAGAAAAATAGGTTTTGGAGTGAGAGAAAAGCGCCAAAAATGAGATACACATTCGGACCAAAAGAGAAGAAAAAACAGGGTTTCGGACGCCCAGAGTGCCGCATGTGCGGGGAGTGCCGCACGCGCGGCACCCAACCCCGCATGTGCGGAGCGCCACTTTCCGCACATGGGCCCTCACCCCTGCATGTGCTGTGGTCCTCCTGCACCACTTCCCGTTCATGCCTTTTTAGCAGTATGCAACCCACTGAAAACCCCCTCTCCCCGCACGTGCGGCTTGGCCTCCCCCACGTGCGGCCTCCACCCCTCATGTGCGGTGGTCCTCCCGCACCACTCCTCGTTCGTGCCTTTTTAGTAGTATGCAACCCACTGAAAATCCCCTCTCCCCGCATGTGCGGCTTGGCCTCCCGCACGTGCGGCCTCCACCCTGCACATGCGGGCCTGGCCCAGCAGTTCAAAACTTTCTGGTTTGGTCCCCGGGCACCCCGGACTCAATCGCGCCCTCTTCGGAACAGGTGAAATTCAATCACCGAACAAAAACAAGAATAAGACTTTAATTGAGCACAACCTCCGAACGTTCCAAACCCAACGAGCAAAAGAGAACGGAGTGAAGAAGAAAGAAAAAGAAAGAGAAAGAAAAGACCCGGTCGTCACGTTTTCCCTAATAATGTCAAATGTTGATTTTATATAAATCATGGAATTGGTGTTGGGAATATGAAATTGGATTGGTTTTGATGAGAATGGTGGAGTTAGATATGTATTATCACTCATATCTCAAAAATTTGGAAAGTATATCTTTAATGAGATTTAAATATCTGTTTAGTAATATCTATTTTGGGTTATCGGTGGATGATAGCTATGATTGTTGTACAAATTGTATGAGAATTAGGGGAATTGAAACTATTTTCTCATTCATTTGCATTGAGCATTATCTCACATTTATACATTGGAAATGTTTGTCATTTAATGGGTGAATCTAGGGAACATGTATTGTCTCGTTGAAATAAGTTGGCCTGAGTATCAATAGTAAAAGTCTTAAACCCCGTGCGTATACATGGGTGCTGATCCCACGGACGAAATATTTGTAAAATGGAAATAGTAGTGCTTGCATAGCTTATATTTACATGGGTGTCGGTTCACAATTTCCCACAGACAAAATTTCCGTGAAAGTTTGTATTTGTTTGAGATTCTCAGAGTGTGATTCACTACCTTATTTTCTATTATAAAGGAAATGAATTATAATATTGACGTGGCATTGCATGGTTTTGGAAAGAGATATAAAATGTTTTGGCATAAGCATTGCATATGCATCCACCTTATAGCTTTGTTAAGATTCATATACTGTGTTAGATTATTTCTACTGTGTTTTGGCTTACCCTATATGGGAAAACATTTCAGGTGATGATGATATGTCTCCGCCAAGGTAATAGCTTGGGAGGACTCGGAGCAAGAGTTTCATTTTGTTGATTTTTGTGTGTGTGTGTTATGTATAGGCCAAGGGCCTTTAATTGTATTGGACTTGAATTCCACTTTTGTTATAACCAAGCACTATCTTAGAAAATTGTAAGCCTTTAAGGCACTTATTATCTGTTTTATTCTCATATCTTATCTTTTGTTGTAACATATGTTATAGATTCAGAGTTAGACTTGTGAATATATATCTACATATGTTACCATTTGTACAATAATTGGGATTAATAAAAGATAACTATTTCATCGCATGCTATTACGTAACTAATATTGTAGATGATTTATTGTAATTATTTCAAGGCGTTACAAATTTTTTTTTTTTTTCAAAATTGTGGATAAAGATACTTTATACCTAAACTTATTGAATAATTACATTTCATGATTTATCACTCCCACTGATTTCACCATTCTTATTTGATATTATCAGTTTCTGCAATTCTTGTACTATGGCAAGGATAGTAAAACTAATATCCTTTAAATTTTTCAAGATAATTTACAAAATAATCACTGATTATTCTAAAATTCAATTTCTTTTCATGTGGATCAATAATTTTAATTTTCGTAGACAATTCCAAACATGTAGGTGTCTTAAGTTCGATTTCCTTTCTGTTTATAGTTTAAAATGGGTGTTTGGAACTGCCTTACTAGGTACCTGATTCTATATTAAAACAATAGATCATGATAACATATATCCACAATGTTATGGGTATTTAGAAATTATTTAGCATACTCTTAGTCATATTCATTACAGTACAATAATGCTTCTCAGCTGCATCATTTTGTTGAGGCATCATAGAAATGGGTAGGAGTTAGACTCCCCAATGATCCTTCTGAGTCATTCACAACTCGGTTGTCCCTTTGAGCCTAGATCTTGGGATCTCCAGTCAACTAGGTTGGGTTGTCGTTGTGGTAACTCTTATTTAATAGGGTTAAGTCTCATTCCCCTCGATGAATTCTCAACTAAGTCTCTTGCTAACCCTTTGGTTAGTGGATCCGCTATGTTGTCTTTAGACTTTACATATTCAATGGAAATAATTCCATTAAAGAGTAGTTGTCTCATGGTGTTATGTTGACGATGAATATGTCGTGACTTACCGTTATACATATGACCCTGTGCTCTACCAATTGCTGATTGACTATCACAATGTATGTATATAGCAGGCACCGGTTTTGGCCACATTGGAATATCTTCGAGGAAGTGATGAAGCCATTCTGCTTCTTCCCCAGCTTTATCTAAAGTTATAAACTCTGATTCCATAACAGACCTAGTAATGCAAGTTTGTTTGGAAGATTTCCAAGATACAGCCGCACCACCAAGAGTAAAGACATACCCACTGGTGGATTTTGAGTCTCTAGTATTCGATATCCAGTTTGCATCACAGTATCCTTCAAGTACTGCTGGATATCTAGTATAATTTAACCCAATGTTACAAGTAAATCGGAGATATCTTAGAACCCTTATAATAGCTTTCCAGTGTTCTACTCCTGGATTATTCGTATATCTACTTAATTTACTTACTGTATAAGCTATATCTGGATGAGTCCAGTTCATCAAGTACATTAAGCTTTCAATAATTTGAGCATACTCTAATTGAGAAATACTTTCCTGTACATTCTTAGAAAGAAACAAATTAGCATCCACATGTGTTTTAGCAAGATGATCATCATCTTTGCTAAATTTGTCAAAGTATTTTCTCAATGTAATGTGATTGTGACAAAGCATAACCTTCTGGTGTTTTGGTAATTTTCATACTAAGAATTATATCAGCAATCCCCATGTTTTTCATGTCAAAATGTCTAATAAACATTTTCTTGGTAGTTTTAATCATGTCATTATTACTACCTCTGATGAGCATATCATCCACATAAAGACATACTATCACATAGCCTTTGTTTGTGTTTTTAATATAAACACATTTGTCACATTCATTAATTTTGATTCCATTTGACATCATTGCTTTGTCAAATTTCTCATGCTATTGTTTTGGCGCTTGTTTTAAACCATCTAATGATTTAACCAATTTATATTTTCTTTTCTTTTCTCGGAACAGAAAATCCTTCTGGTTGTTCCATGTAAATTTCCTTATCTAACTCACCATTTAAGAAAACGATTTTCACATCCATTTGATGAATTTCTAGATTGTACAACGATACAATAGCAATTAGCATTCTAATGGATGTTATTCTAGTAACTGGTGCGCATGTGTCAAAGTAATCATGAACTTCTCTTTTGTCTAAAACCTTTGGCCACAAGTCTTGCCTTGTATTTGTCAATTGATCCACCTGTAGACTGCCCGAACTCTCTCCGCGCGCCCCCCTTTTCGGAGAGGGCGCGAATTGGGTTCTAGCTACTACAGTTTGAACTCCTGTCACGATTCTGAATCTAATCTCACAAAGTGCAATGTAAGACTGATAAATCACCAAAGAGTCCAAATCTGAAAAATTATTTTGGAAAATCGATTTTAATCAAAAAAATGCTAAATATGGACTGCTTTGCCAGATTATAGAGTCGCCACCTAAATATTTTATTTTTGGAAAATTTAAGAAACCCTGACTCGTGCCTAAGGCCACGTGTCCGTCATCACAAAAGTTGCCTCGGCTCGGGAACTTGGGTACGAGAGGGGAAGGTCCTGAAATGAGCACCCCCGCTCGCCCGATCAAAGGATCGGCCTCTACTAAATATGATATGTTATTTTTGAAAACACATGTGTTCTTATTCTGATTATTAGCTAACTTACAATGTGATGCGCACAACACACAGACTAAATCGCTCAAATTGGAACAAAACAACTCGTGTTTGTTTTTCGAAAGTGGTTTGAAAGTGCTACTCGCAAGTAGGCTAAAGCACGGATTTGTCACCCTCAAGTGGGCTTAAAACATGATGATTTGCCACTCCAAGTGGGATTAAAACTCACATTTTGATGAATTGTTCCAATTCAAGCAATAAAGCCTTCATCCACAGGTATTCATGCAGTTATAGCAATTAAGCAAATAGCCTTATGGTAAACATGCTGTCATGGCAACACTCACACTCATGCAATACGCTAAAGTGTAAACACTTGCAGTGTAATCCGAGCCAAAACAGAAAACTAGTTAGAAATCATGCATGATCCTAACTATGTCAAGATGCCTAATGCAACACATGCAAAAATACAACTAAGTAGGCTCGGCTATCTAAAATGGGATATGAATGCAACACTTGATAACATGTATTCAAATTGATATTGAAATACAATGTAGTTTGAATGATGCGCCCGAGCCCGGTGCATGCAAAACAAATGAATGAATGCAAACATGCAAGCATAAGGTATGCTAATCGAAATATGCCCTAATCTAACCACTACAAGTGGGTAAATAAAAGGGAGAAAGACGTGGGGTTGGAAGACATTCAAACACTCACGCTTATTACAACATTTGCCCTCTCAACGGAGGGTCCAAATACATAAACTAAGCTAGCTGCGCTACTTATTACAAATCAACTAATTAACTATGCTAAGCTAATTAATTGCAAACCGAATTGAATAACTAGCTAATTTAAGCTAATTAAAGCAATTTAAATTAATTAACTATCTAAGCTAATTAATTACAACACATTTGAAATAGTTAAAAACAACTAACTAATAAAGCAATAAAGAGAAGATGGCCTTACGGGCGAGGGAGACATGCGTGCTCGATTGGCGTCGTCTTGAAAATGCATTGCTTTGCCATGAGTTGTCTCTGTTTGCACTCGCAGTGACCTCAAAGCATCGAACACACTTTCAGGTTGCATCTGCCTCAAAATAGGAGCATTTTGGAAAATTTTGCTGCAAGTGGCCGGCCGCAACAGACATCAACAAACGCATAGCAATGCATTTTCATGGAAATGTGTGTAACTACTCTCCTTATCATTTCTCAAGCTCAAAGAAGCATAGTACTCGGCTCTCAAGCCACCAACCGCACACCTCAATGCATGATGACCAAAGAGTCAAGCTTGCACAATGTTAGTGAATGCACAAACAAGACTTGAAGAGCCTCCACCCTATCATGCATGATCAAGGGTATCGGCGACCGAGAGACATAACACGTTTCGTCACTATGAGTATGAAACGTGCCACATTTCTTGTGTTTGGATTAACATCCGATCCAAACACATGCAATGCAATACACATGCTTATCTTGCGCAAGTTTTAGTTGGTTCATTTTGTTTACACATTTTACATTACCAATCCATTCCTTAATTGGTTAAGTCCAATGCAAGAGTCCACTAATGGGAAAGATGGCCGAAGCCATAAGCACCTTAAGCATGAAAGAAGCCCCATGTTTTTGGTTGGTAGAAACCCTCAAGAAAAGGCTAAAACCATTAGGCATGAGAGCCTCCATTCCATGCTCAAGCCAACAAGGGGCTTAAGACCACTTTCAAGGCAAATGAAAGAGTGAAGCATGGAGTGCAATGACACAAATTTCAGCACTGAAATGGCATGCTAAAGACACTAAAGCATGAGCGCAAAGCATGCAAGACATGTTGAAAAGCCATAAACATCAAGACTAGTGAAGAGTACTTCACTAGAGACATGCAATACAAAGCTCAAATGGTCAAACCAGCTATGGATAGACCTAAGATACTCCAAAAAAAAATGGCCAAATCATGCTGAAACTTAGGCACAAAAAGTAAGAAATACATGCTCATTCATTGGCTCACAAGCAAGGCATAACGCTCAACTCTTAAAAGCACTTAATGAGTGATATGTGTGAGAGTGTGACAGAGGTATATGCTCTGAAATTACATGCTAAATGATGCTATGGCATGCAAACAACCCAAGCAAAGCATGCTAGAGGCCCTAAAACTCAAAGCTAGTTAAGGCACTTGCACTATAGCTATGCAATACATGAACCATATGACCAAGACCACTCAAAACAGTCCTAAAGCATGCTAAAACATTAGCAAAAATGTGCTGGAGGGGAGCATACACATGCTAGATTAATAGGCTAAACCATCAAGTACACTAGACTAGTGAGCAAGTTTATACTACAAGTGCAAGATGCATGCAAGAGGTGACCAAACCAGCCAAAAACAGAGTTATAACATGGCAAATCAGTGGCGAAAACATGATTAAACTGAGCTAAGACAAGTCACAAAAACATGCTACTTTGTAAGGCTAACTAGGCATAGCATGGAGAGACAAGGAGGGGAGGCCACCCCCTCCTATTTGGGACCTCAAAACAAGTTTTCTACCACTGAAATTCCTCTGGAATTCAGTGGTTTTAAGGCCAAAATGAAGTTGTTTGAAAAGCTTGAAAGATAGCTCAAAAGACCTTACAAGCCAAGGAGCAAAAGGGAGGAAACACCCCCTAGCCAAACAAGGCTTAAACCACCATTTTAGAACCTCAAAATCAATGTTTTTTATGGTTCAAAACTAGCCCCAAAATAGTCCAAAACAATGGAAAAAGGGGTAAAGCAAGTGTGCAAAAAACAAGCTTGAAAGAGGGAAGTGCTTACCTTTGAAGCACAGCAGCAAAATGGCCAAAATTCTAAGCTTAAACCAGCTTTGAGAGCTCAAAATAGGCTCTAAGGGACCTCATCCCAAAAATACACAACTTTGATGAAGGATGCCTAGGCAAAGAAGAGGTGTATCTCTAAGTGTATCTCTTGTTGTGCACACAAGGGCAAGAGAGAGAGAGAGAGAGCTAGAAAGGGAGAGAATTTTCAACTCTAAAAATTGTAGAGAGAGAGAGAGAGAGATTTTAGTGTGAGAAGCTCCCACAATTGCTAAAATGTTCTTCTTTCCAAAATGAGTGATATGGCTCCATATATAGCAAAAATGGAGCTTTGGTCGAAATATCTGAGTTTGGAAATATCTGGAGCAGTGTATAATAGGTGGAGAAGAAAGATCTACAAAAAAAAAAAGAGTTTTTGATAAAAGTGTCCGGTAGGCTACTTCAACTGGCTGGCCGGCTACTTTTCTGGCCGACAACAAAAATCTGCTCTGTAGGTCAAACTTCAAATGGGCATATCTCCTTCATCTGAATTCCTTTTCAGGTCATGCTTGTGTCCAAATTGAAGCCCCGAAAGTAAGCTTTCCAATGGTGGTAACCTCACATTAAAATTCCAACTGTGAAAAAAGTTATTGCTGTTTTGGTGAAGCTGCTTAGTTTCGATCCTTCCCGAATTCATGCTCAACTTCTCCCAAACTAGTTTTCTTCTCTCCTCTCCTCTTTTCTTCAACTCCAAACCCCTAAACAAGGTGTTTCGAAAGATTTTTCAGAGATTTCACCTCTCTTTCATTCATTTCCACTTCGTCCTTGCTCGGTTTATCGAAAAGCTCAACATTTAACGAAATGTGAGCCTCAGAACATCGTAGAAACTTCTTTTCAAAAATATTTTGAAAGAGAGGGTTTTAAGGTCTAAAAATCTTTGGTCAAAATAGTTTTGGTCCAAAAATGAGGTGTAAGGTTGGGATTTGACTCTCTCTTTGCTGAAGAAATCGAACATTTGCATTGCACACTTTTCATCACCAAGTAAACCATCAGTAGCACCCAGTCTTAAGGGCGGTCAAAAATAGGGTGTCTACAGTAGCCCCTCTTTGACAGAACTCAGAAGTCATGAAATGACGTGAGTGAATGTCAAAGCCTAGAGACGACCCATTTTTGACAAGGCCGAAGACTTGGACAAACAAAGAAAATACAGATGCAGAAAGAAATGGTTACAGCCGCAGGCTGCTTACGTATCCCTTTGCAAGGAATCAAACCAGCATAGTTCAGGGCAGGATGCAAAACGATATACAATTGTAATGAAATCATGAACATGATATACAATGTATTTGAATCATCAAACCACTAGCAGTGCAAAACCACACAAATATCATAAAGGGATGGAGATGCAAAATCAAACTACGTTTAACACATAACAGGTATCGGAAACCTCAAACCACAACTCTCTTAGTGGGATAGGTGTGTGCACAGGCAAAATTGTGTGTTTCGTAGAAAGACCACAAAATACAAGTAATTGGGTGGAATGTTATGAGTGAGGAATGACCTGCTGAGAAAAGATCATGATCCTACATGTTGAATGCAACAAAACAAAGTACAATGCAATGGATGTAATGGATGAAGTGAATAAGGTGCGCGGCCAAACCACATCATGCCTAGAAAAGGCATGGACACAAACTAGACCACGTCTAACACAGAAAAGGTGCCGAAACCCTCAGACCACAATTCTCTTAGTGGAATAGGCATGTACACATTAACACAGAACCATGCTTCAATAAAGGAAATGTATGAGCACATGCTAGACTAAGCTTAACATGGAAAGAATGTAGGCGATAAAACAGATATGATGCAATAAATGTAATAGATAGTACGGTATATGCAAAAGGGGAACATACTCTAACCATGCTAAAATTATGAGAGAAGGAAGAAAAGATTCCAAACACGCCAAAATCGTGTGAGGAAGGAGACACTCTAATCACGCTAAAATCGTGAGAAGAGATCTGAAAACAAATCGCTCAGGGGCGTACTCGACGTAACCTGAGATAAATTCCCAACACGCTAAAATCGTGTGAGGAAGGAGAACACTCTAACCACGTTGAAACTGTGAGGAGAGGTCTGAAAACAACCGCTCAGAGGCGCACTTGACATAACCTGAGATAAATTCCAAACACACTGAAATCGTGTGAGGAAAAGAACACTTTAACCACGCTGAAACTGTGAGAAGAGGTTCGAAAACAAACCAATCAGGGGCGCACTTGACACAACTTGAGATAAATTCCAAACACGCTGAAATCGTGTGAGGAAAAGAACACTCTAACTACGTTGAAACCGTGAGAAGAGGTCCAAAAACAAACCAATCAGGGGCGCGCTCAACGTAACCTGAGATAAATTCCAAACACGCTGAAATCGTGTGAGGAAAGGAACACTCTAACCACGCTAAAAGTGTGAGAAGAGGTCCGAAAACAACTGTTCAGGGACGCACTCGACGCAACCTGAGATAAATTCCAAACACGCTAAAATCGCGTGAGGAAGGAAAACACTCTAACCACGCTGAAATCATGAGAAGAGGTCCGAAAACAACAACTCAAAGGCGCGCTCCACGCAACCTAAGATAAATTCTAAACACGCTGAAATCGTGTGAGGAAAAGAATACTCTAACCACGCTGAAATCGTGAGAAAAGGTCTAAAGGAAAACCAATCAGGAGCGCGTTCCACGCAACCTGAGATAAATTCCAAACACACTGAAATCGTGTGAGGAAAGGAACACTCTAACCACGTTGAAATCGTGAGAAGATGTTTGAAAACAACAACTCAAAGGCGCGCTCCACGTAACCTGAGATAAATTCCAAACACGCTGAAATCGTGTGAGGAAAAGAACACTCTAACCACGCTGAAATCGTGTGAAGAGGTTTGAAACAAAGCAATCAGGAGCGCACTCGATGTAACCTAAGATAAATTCCAAACACGTTGAAATTGTGTGAGGAAAGGAACACTCTAACCACGCTGAAACCATGAGAAGAGATCCGAAAACAATCGCTCAGGGGCGCACTCGATGCAACCTGAGATAAATTCCAAACACGCTGAAATCATGTGAGGAAAAGAACACTCTAACCACGCTGAAATCGTGAGAAGAGGTTTGAAACAAAGCAATCAGGAGCGCACTCGACGCAACCTGAGATAAATTCCAAACATGCTGAAATCGTGTGAGGAAAGGAACACTCTAACCACGCTGAAACCGTGAGAAGAGGTCCGAAAAGAACAAATCAGGAGCGCACTCAACGCAATCCTAAGAAAGTCTCGGCAGACAACGATCCTAAATGCTACTCAGCGTAAAAGGATAAGTGACACAAGATAACACAAGATGCAAGTAAATGCAATAAGTGTGATGATATGGTACAAGCAATGTAATGCATGTTGTTTAGAAAAAAGACAATAAATACACAAAGCGGTACTTTAGAAAGCACCTCATGGGGCGAGTGGCAATAAACCGCTCTACTCTGACGGGAATCTCCCCTTGTGTTCTTCGAACTCTTACCTTCAACTCACAGCACAAAGGTCCTAAAATACTGACAAGGAGTAAGCTCTGTATGTACAAGCCACGGATGCCGCTTGTCTTCCCGATCATATTCACAACTTTCCCTATTCTCCAATGGGGTGATAGACTAGGTTGGTTCAGTATCTAGAATTGAGGCGCACACATGATATCTCAATCTATGGGGCTTCCATATAGATTTCAAGACGAGGACACACCTCTGGGTATTTAAACCAAATTTTAGTCTTGAAAATTCCAAACCTTTGCGTTCTAGGCATCGGCCATTCGAACTCTAGTTTCCACCGTCGCAGTTGGTCTCCTAGGAACTCATTGCAAACACAGCCAAGATGCCTCTGGCAGGGAATGGTACTCAGGGAGAGCAACTTTGATCGCCATTCTGGCTTGAAGCAGACTTGATCTTGAGCTTGAGGTAAAGGCACACTCATACTTCGGAGCATTGACAAGGCCTAAGGAGGTGCATATAGAATGCAATCTCGGAATTTTCTGAAGTTGAAACAAACTCAGATGCCCCACATTTTCCCTATTTTCTTTTGCTTTGCAGTCTGGAACCTATATAGCTTCTGATAGGTCCTTGTTCTATTGTTCTCACATGACCTGGGTTGAACCTTGCAGTTTTATAAAAGAACAAATCTTGTTTTGCACAAATGTGGAGAACCGCACGGGACTCTGAGCACAAAATGATTTTTTTTTTTTTTTTGAAATTGAAATTGAGAAATGAGTTCTTAATCGGGTATTGAGCCTACGACTGACCACAGTCAAAATGACTCAACAAAGGAAAACAAAGGTAAAACAACCTAAACACATCTATTGACACTCGAAATGACTCAAAACAAGAATCAAGACAAAAGAAACACACGCACACAACACTCAGATGTATTCCAATGGCAAGAGACCTCTCAGTTCACGAGGAGCCGGTTTCTCCAGGTATTGTTTCCCACCCTTTCTCATTTGTGATTCTCACATCACTCTAGCACTCAATCTCTTTTTCTTTGAAAAGCCCTTTCCTCACTTTTCTCTCAACGCATATCTCTCTATTCTTCAATCTCTCTTATTGTTTTATCCCTCTCCTGGGTGGTTGATGGATAACTAGGAAGTTGTGGGCTCTTGCCCCTAGTATTCTACTAGATTTTTCTTCTTCTGCTCACAACTAGTGAGCTCCTCCCATAGAGGGGTTGCGGTGCAACCAGATGCACAGCCGATCTGTAATTGACATTGGTTGACGACGCCACTGGTTTTGCTTGATCGAGGTGAGTTAGAACATGTCCCACCAGCCAGGCATACAATTGATTGGTCTCACATATTGCATTTTTCTACGTCTCCATTCCGGGTAAAACGCCAATTTTTGATTCGATAATCCAGATGAGGGAATTGAATATCCCGCTCCAGTTCTAGTTCGTGTTTCACACTTATCTTGATACCTCGTTGCTTGGAGGATGAGAGAGCTTTCGGCCCTTTGCTGTTAGTTTCAGTTGTGCCCTTTCTGGCGAGTACGGTGCCCTTTCTGGCAAATATGGTGCCCTTTCTGGCAAGTATGTTGACAACGGGGAAAAGACAGAAAACTTGACTCAACTGTGCCCTTAGTTCATCATTTTGACCCTTTTTTGTTTTGACTTTCTACTAAAACAATTTTGACCAATATGAAAGTTTGATTAACATGCTTGTTCGATTTTCTAATTTGAAATCATGCAAGTCAAGCTATGAGCACTGAAAATTTTTCTTTTTTGGGTCCAAGAAATGGTCTAATTTTTGGAAAAATGGAATAATTTCTGAGAAAATTAGTCAACCTCATTAAAAATTCTCAAAACTGTTTTTACAAATGGCCATTGCTCAATCAACAGAGAATCTACTCTCGAGATGCACAACCTCAAATCTGAGCTTTGAATCATCTTGCAGCTGAATCTTTCAAACATAATAGGACAACCGATTTGAACAAAGACAAGCCGATTTGCACATGGATTAGATAGCCAAGTTGAACGAGGATAAACCAATCAACATGGATGAGCCAAGCAGGCTGAAAATGAATGTGGCCGAACTTCATGATGAAGTTGCCTACATATCCCAAATATGGGAATCAGGCCCGACGTAGTTCGGGGTTAAGGTACACTCGAGTATTGACACTCTCCTTTTGTGCTCTAACTTTTGCCAAGGCCGCCCTTCCGGGTTTTCAACCTTGCGAGCTCTGTTTTTCTTTTCATTTCATTTCTTTTCATCTTTTCTTTTCTTTTCATTTCTTTTCATCTTTTCTTTTCTTTTCTTATCATCTTTTCATTTTCTTGATTTTTGTTCTTTTCTTTTCTTCTTCTTTTTTCTCTGTTCTAACTTTTGTCTGGGTCGCCCTTCTGGGTTTTTGGCCCAGCTAGCCTCTCTAGGGTAAAAATCTAACTTTGTCCATGTTGATTGGTCAAAGGATCTCGAAACCATCTGAATCCAGGAGAATGGTTGCCGTTCACTGATGATGTAAAAGTCCATCTAATGGGGACTGAAGTTGCCCCTAGTGTTGCGGATAGGAAATTGATTGTCCTTCAGCAATACTTTCTTCTTCCAGCTACTGGAATTTGGCTTTCTTGCCAGTCTTTATTGGTTTGCAGAATGATCCATCTTTTGAATCTTCGAGCACATCTGACATTTTTGCCCCTAGTTCAAAGGCTACTTCTGATCTAGCTTTGCAAGCTTCCTTTGATCAATCTGACCTTCTTGCCCCTAGTTCGAGGGCTGCATCACATATGGCCTGACGGGCCTCCTTTGATGTCATACGACCTTATTGCCCCTAGTTCATGGGCTACTTCTGATCTGGCCATACGAGCCTCACACTGTGGTTGACCGTCGAACATTCTGAATCAAAGTTCAAGGTTTGAAAGCAAAGGGGGTCAAGTCTTGAGGCTGAGAGCGATCCTATGTTGCACAATCTCAAGATCGATTCCACACAGGTCTTCGCAAAACCACGCAAAATATTTTTGAAATCTTTTAAGAAAGCGACTAGTCGCTCGTGAAGACATTGTAGAACCAATCTGGATCAAGCTAGGATCCTTCTCAGTACTCACATTAACAAACATAATTTCATTCATTAAGGGCTTAGCATGCTTCTCTTTCTCTCAATTGATCAAATTTTTGCAAATCCAAAAGAATTCATTCCTCTTTGTTTTCTTCATAGTGTTCAAAAAGTTTTGAAAAACTTAGGTCAGTGCAATGATTTCACGGCACAAAAAAGTAAGTGAAAAGCACTGCTGTTTCATTCAGATCTTCTGGCACAATTTGCTCCATGGTAGGAAACAGACTCAAAAGAGTGAAAAAGACAAACACAAAATAAGAAAGTGATGTCCGAGGTAACACCCCCGAAATCAACCGAACTGACTCGATACAACAAGACAGACTCAACCGACTTAGTACAAAAAGACTGACTCAACACAACACAACAAGACTGACCCAACACCCAAGTCAGAAAGTAAAAATAAACAGCATTTGCACAAAGCTCAAAATAGTGCGTGCCATCCGCTATATCTAGAGTGAAAATGTACGCCATCAGCAGGTGATTTATCTCCCAATCATATAATCACATTATCCCTTAAGTTCACTGATCCAGTGCCAATAGACTTTGCAGAGCCTGGTGCGACGATGACCTCATTGTCAATCAGATCTTGTATTTCGTGGCGAAGACGAAAACACATGTCAGTGTCATGACCGGTTTGTTGATGGAAGGCACAATACTTGGCCGGATCATGCAAGGGAGGGAGGTTATTTGGCAATGGGCGTGGTTCCAGGGGCTTCAGATGCCCCTTTCCGATCAAGACCTTCCAGGCCGCTGATAGAGACATACAGAGCGGGGTAAAAGTCCTCTAACCCCGGGGTGGATATTTTGCTGGTTGTGGGGTGGTCGGGTTGGATCTACTGGCGAAAGGATTGGTAGGTGTTGACTGGGTCTGCTATCTCTTCTGAGTGTAGGATTGAAGCTAAAAAAGGCGTTTCTGGTACAACATCCCTTATTTCGGCTTGCCCCTTGATTCAAACTACCCCCAACTTGAGTGGCGAAAGTGTCATCCATAGTCTTTGCAACAACTGCAAGCACTTGCTGTTTGTTCAATCCTTCGGCTTTCAAAGCCTCAGCAGCCCACTGAAGGTGTTCATGGGCACCGATGCTGCTGTTCTTACCACTTGCCTCCACTTTGCCAAGGGGTTGGGTCGCTATATCAAAGCGGAGCCCAGTTGTTGTCGACATGCCACCACCCAAATTTGAGATGGCTTCAGGTTGGCCATTTTCAATTGCAGCTTGCCCCAAGATTGGGGAGCCTTTTGGCATGAAATTTCTAGCATGCGATGTGGTTGATGACGGAGCCAATATTCCAAAGGCCAGATCTACCACAGTTCTCTAAAGATCTTCAATCATTCTCATCAGCTCAGAAGTAGTGGGTTCACGGGTTTGAGATGATTTGGGGTTCGGGTGCATCTATCATGCACAACTGCGCGCTTTCTGGAATGAATACCTCAGGCTTGGGTAGATGGGCCGGGGTGATGTATATGCTAGGGTTGTAGACGGATGGGAGTGTATGGATTAGATATAGATATAGAGGTGACAGGTCAGTACTAGCCTGAGGTCCTTTTGGTGGAGCTATGGTCTTTTCGTCAATAAGATCTTGAATCTTATGACGGAGGCAGATGCAACGGTTCGTATCATGACCGTGATGTTAATGATAGGCACAGTATTTAGCTATGGTCTTTTCGTCAATAAGATCTTGAATCTTATGACGGAGGCAGATGCAATGGTTCGTATCATGACCGTACTGTTGATGATAGGCACAGTATTTAGCTGGGTCATATCTTGGTGGAAGAGGATTTAAAAGGGGTTGAGGTTCTAGGAGCTCTAGGTACCCTTTCTCTCGTAGCATTTTCAAAGCTTGAGAAAGACTCATGTAAAGAGGATGGAAATTTCGCGCTTGGGGCCGAGTTGAAGTGGTTGGTTTTTGGCCATTGAGGGGAGTGGTGATAGTGTCTACTTCTGAGCATTTCGCAGTTGTGCTACCATCAGTAGTAGCATTGGAACTGCGAGCAACATTCTTCTTCAAAGGCTCATTATCTTCTACAAAGATCCCCTGTCTGATGGCGTCCTATATTTGAACCCCCATTCCATAAAGGTCTGGAAAGGTAAACAGTGGTAGAACGATCATCTTCTGCAGCAACTTGCCATGCAGATTCCAAACAATCATCCTGATCTGATCTTTGTCGGAAGGCCTTGTAGTCACCATCGAGGCCTTTGCTCTCCATCTCGTCACGAACTCTGAAAAACCCTCATTTGGCTCTTGGCGGGTGACTTCGAGATCACGAGTTGTGACCTCGATCTGTGTGTTGTAGGAGTATTGAGCAATGAAGGCCTCAGCTGGCTCTTCCCAATTCTATTTCACAGAGTTCTCCAATTTTGCATACTAGATTGCGGCTATCCCAGACATGGTTTGGCCGAATAGTGACAATTTCTGGGCTGGGGTCAAACCCATTGGCCTCCGGATATTAGAAAATAGGCAGAGGTGCACCGTTGGGTCCCCAGGGCCATCGAAGCGGTCGATATGTGGCATTTTAAACCGCTCCGGTAAGGTAACTACAGATTCAGTATACCCGTCCTCTAAATCCGGAATGGAGTTCACTTCATGTGCTCGTTTGAATAACTTCTCTAGTTTATTGACCTTAAGTGTAGTTGAATCAACCTCAAATTCAAATGAAGCTTCGCTTTGATGGACAGGAGCTTTAGAGACCTGTGCTGGGATTGGCTCCGCTGGATTGCCCTGAGTCTCTTAGACATTAGCAGTATGGGCAGTGGCTCCAAGTGTCGGGTTACCCGTAGAAGGTGCATGAGATGCAGAGGCCGCAACCAGCTGTGGCTGTTGTTGTTGTAACCCGGTTATTACTTCTGCTTGATGAGCCATGACTTTAGCCTGACGGACTGCGTCTTGCTATAGTACCTCAATTGTCTGTTGTAGGTGCTGTATCTATTCTTCCACACTAGCTAGGGGATACTGAGCCATGGGAATGGGTGATTGATCTCATGCTGAGCTGAATACAGATAACTGTTCCCAGACTAGACTAGACCCGGGTGAACTTAGGGGTGACTGCTGTAGACACTGCACTGGTGAATTCTGCCTGAACCTCCTTCTTCTTGTAACCGATGGGAGTAAGGTAAACACAGGTTGCTTCTGAATAATTTTTGACTTGACAAAGTCTATCGACACAAGTCCAGAGTACCCGGGGGATGTTGGAGCCTTCTGAAGCTATGGTTCCAAGACTACCTTGCAAAAGAGAAAACAGATAGCATCTCAGCCTGATTTCACTAGAACAGATATGAACATAGCTGAATGACTGTGCGCTTTACTAAATTCTGCCCCAAGACAAATACCAACTTGGCAACTGATATGCACATTCCTGTACAGTTTCACTGTAAAGCACATACCAGTTAATTGAGAACCAAAACACCCCTATGATGGGGTAGGGTTTCCCTGCCCTATTTTGTCAGGAGCTAGGGTTTCACTATGCATGCATGCGGTTTCAAACAATCCTGCATTCGGGTAAGCAACCTGTCCTAGTTTGGGATAGCCTTTATGGCTTCCGATATGCAACTAGGCCGAATGGTCAAATAGGGTGCCTTGGCAAAAACCAAGGTTTGTGTTTCCATCGTGGTAAAGCTTGTAACTGGTCAGCCTTATGGCATGCTTTTCCAAGCAAGCCTCTGGCAAACAGTTCAGGAATAGCAGATGGAAAACACTGTGACTTAAGCGCACTAATGCAAATGCAATGCAAAGAAACACATAAGTGTAGATAAAACAACATATCATTAGTTCGAGTCAAGTTTTCTAAATCCCCAGTAGAGTCGCTAGAAACTGTAGACTGCCCGAACTTCCTCCGCGTGGCCCCCTTTTCGGAGAGGGCGCGAATTGGGTTCTAGCAACTATAGTTCGGACTCCTGTCACGATTCTGAATCTAATCTCACAAAGTGCAATGTAAGATTGATAAATCACCAAAGAGTCCAAATCTGGCAAATCATTTTGGAAAATCGATTTTAATCAAAAAGCGCCAAACATGGACTACTTTGCCAGATTACAGAGTCGCCACCTAAATATTTTATTTTTAGAAAATTTAGGAAACCCTAACTTGTGCCTAAGGCCACGTGTCCGTCATCACCAAAGTTGCCTTGGCTCGGGAACTTGGGTATGAGAAGGGAAGGTCCTGAAATGAGCACCCCCGCTCGCCTGATCAAAGGATCGGCCTCTACTAAACATGATATGTTGTTTTTGAAAACACATGTGTTCTTATTCTGATTATTAGCTAACTTACTATGTGATGCGCACAACACACAAGTATAGACTAAATCGCTCAAGTTGGAACAAAACAACTCATGTTTGTTTTTTTAAAGTGGTTTGAAAGTGCTACTCGCAAGTAGGCTAAAGTGCGAATTTGCCACCCTCAAGTGGGCTTAAAACATGATGATTTGCCACTCCAAGTGGGCTTAAAACTCACATTATGATGAATTATTTCAATTCAAGTAATAAAGCCATCATCCACAAGCAAATAGCCTCATGGAAAGCATGCTGTCATGGCAATACTCACACTCATGCAGTATGCTAAAGCGTAAACACTTACATTGTACTTCGAGCCAAAACAGAAAATTAATTAGAAATCATGCATGATCCTAACTATGACAAGATGCCTAATGCAACACATGCAAAAATGCAACTAAGTAGGCTCGGCTATCTGTAACAAGCCCGCGGGGGACCTCGCTACAGCTCGGACTCGATTTGTAGTTACGGTTCTAAGTCTGAACCAAAGAGTCCAAATCCGGCAAATCGTTTTGAGAAAACAGATTTTTGAAAGAAGTGCCAAACATGGACTGCTTTGCCAGATACAGAGTCGCCACCTAAAAGGTAGTGTTGTGGTTGCGATAGTAGTGGTTGTGATGGCGGGACTGGTGGAAATAGCGGCGGCCAACGGTAGTAGAATAGTGGTTCTCACAATGGTAATAGTGGTGATATGATGTTTATAAAGGTAGTAATAGTAGTGGTAAGGTATGGTTGTGACAATGAAAGCAGTGGCAGTAAGGTTGTTGTTTTAATGATGGTGATGGCAGTGGCTTTATGGTTGTGGATGTGGTGGTAGTGGTGGTAGTAGCAGTAGTGGCAACATCGATAGTATGATGGTAGTGGTGGTGGTGGTGGTGGTTGTAGTGGCAATAGGGTGGTGGTGATGGTGACGGTGGTGGTAGGGTAGTGAAAGGGTGGTAAGAGAAGGGAATAGTGGTGGTAGCTAAATGATAATATTTTTTTTTTTAGTATCAAATTTTATTTTTTATTTTTTTTCTTATGATGATTCCATGATAAAATGGAATGATCATTCCGTCCGTTGAAGGAAGGAATAAGCATTCTCAAATTTTGATGGAATAGCTATTCTAATAGAATAACTATTCCCATTTAGATAAGGCGTACCAAATAAGGAGAAAAAAATGCGAAGTTAAAATGAATATTTCATTCTAACCCATTCCATCATACCAAATGTATTCATAGTATATAAATACGTTAGACTCATGAACATCTCCATGGATTTTGCAATGTTTATGTGGAGCAAGCCAAGTCCTTCATAGGGATAAAGCTCAATTCTGTGAATGATTTTATCAAGAAGAAGATGGATTATGAATGATGTAGGTGCTTAAAAACACAATAAGAATGAATAAAAATGATAGACTAGAATGGTTGGGTGTTAAATTTGATTTGATTGTGTTGGGTGTTCAATTTGATTTGAAAGGGTTGAGTGTTCAATTCTTATTTTTGTTATCAGCAAAGTTTAGGGGACTTTGGATTTCTTTTTTTTTTGGTCTTTACTAAATTTCTATTATGAACTTTTTAAATTTTGTTTACTTTTTGCGAACTTGATTTTTGGGTTTTTTTTTGGGTTTTTTTTTCACTACAAGACAAATGTTTTATAAAATAAAAAAAAAACAAATACAAACAAAATATCATATCAAACCCCATAATCATTTTACTTTTTCTCTCACAAACATCACATCCAACCACAAAAAAATCCAACTATCTTTCCAAGCACAAATTTTTTTTTCTCCGATAATATCCTACAACAAAAAAACCTACAAAAAAATTCACTTCCCAAACATTCACAAAGTGAATGTAATTTACCAAAAATAAAAAGTCAGGACCAAACCGGGCTTAGCAACGAGAGGTAATTAGTCTTAGAACACTCGTCAAGTAATGCCTCAAGGGTGTTGTAATTGGTGGAAGAAATAGAGCCTATAATTTTATATTAAATGATAGGAGAACAAGAAAAGATATAGACTCGTTTTGGGAAGATGAGTAAAAGCAATCTTTTACCTTTTAACCTATTTTATGTTACATTATTTTTCATATTTTTTTTTATATATATTTTAAAGAAAGTCAAAAAAAATTAAAAAGTCAATTTTTAATTATTTTCCCAAGACAACCTTGGTACCGTTTGGGAAGCAAAACTGAGGCTATTTTAGCCACGTCCGGACAAATTAGGCTTATTTAGCCACGTCCAGACAAAACAGAAATCAATGTGTTAGGTTCAATCCCTTGTGGGGTAAATTTATCAAAACATCCTGAAAAGAGAAGAAGCTATTCTTGGCATTATTCCCTTAGCGTGACTTTTGGGGTACTGACGCACTGTCACTATTTTTTGACATGGAAGGATTTTGGATTTTTTTCCCCCCTAAAATAATCATAAAAGAATAAAAATAAAACTTTTAATTCAATAAAATAAAATATTATATTAATAGGTTGTTTGGGGTGTTCTAAATAAGTATACTTTTTATCTTTTTAGATTAAAAAATTAATGAAGAAAATATAGATGTTTGGGTTAACTTTTTGACTTTTTATGGAAAAATGTGTTATAAAAAATTGTAAAAATTGATTTGTAGGAGAAAATTAGAATTGGGAGTTGTGCAACCGTAATTGTTGATTTTTGGTGAATAGTGATAACTTTTTAACTTTTTGAGTAACTTTTTGACTTTTTGACTTTTTGGGGTGTTTCCAAACTTGGCCTAAGTATAATTATAATTATTAAACCCCAAACCATGAAAGGACCTAAATGAAACATGAAGTATGGACCAAAATAAGAACTTTTTCAGAACTGTAAAATGGCCAAAAACAAAAGCATGGTAGGCTGCCATTGCATGCAAGAATGGGGAAGAAAAGAGGAGTATAAAGGTAGGTACAACATGGAAACCCCAAATGGTGTTGAGCCCTTCTTCAATGTTGAAGAGGGGCTCAAAATAAGCCTGTTTTTAGTTCTGTAAAACGCCCAAAAATGAAAGCATAATGGGCTGCCAAAGCATGCAAGAAAAGGGGACCAAGGAGGGATATAACATGAAGTAGCATATGGAGGTCCCAAACCATGAAAGGCCCTTAATAAAACATGAAGAATGGACCAAAATAGGACTATTTTTAGTACTTTAAAAAGACTAAAAATCGAAGCACAATAGGCTGCCAAAGCATGCAAGAAAATAGCATTTAAGGAAGACATTGAAGCAAGTGCAAGATGGGGGGCTCAAACAGGGTTGAGCCCTTAATGGAACAAGAAAATGAGCTCAAAATAAGGCCACTTTCAGTTAGGGCCGGAGCTCAAAGCAAAAAGCATATATGGCTAAGGAATGATACCAAAAATAAGCTCAAAAAGGGAAAATGACAACTCACCCTTGTAGTCCACTCTTTGGTTGCTTCTTGGACCAAGTTGCAGCACCTTTTGCCTCTGAGAAGCCCTCCTTGCTGCTGGAAATGGAGTGGTGGTGGTGGTGCTTAGTGGTGATGAAGAAATGAGGTGTAGAACTTGGATGTTTCTGAGAAAAATGATAGAGATAGAGGGAGGTTTGGATGCAAGACTTGAAGACAATTTTTCTAACCCCTTCTACAAAGGCTTGCAGCTGGTTATAAGGAACAAAAGGAGGGTGTAAAGGTGGGGAAAATGTGGGGGAAAAGGAGGTAAGTTTTCCCCCAAAAAATATCCCCCAGATACAGATATTTTCTGGGGGATAAAGCTATACAGCTGTAAAGTGTGATTTGTGAGGATCATGGCCGGCTGGTTTTTGGACTTGAAGATGGTCGGCCGGCCACCACCCCTAGCCGGCCGGCTAGGGTCAAAAGGGTCAAGTTGAATTAATGGCCGGCCACCACTTTTTAGGGTCCTCCCATGTGTGTACAATACAACCCTATGGTTCAAAGTTCAAGAAAGTGGCCCAAGGGTGTTCAACATTGGCTTAGAGGGAGGGGTTCAAAAGGGTCAAATGGAATTAGTGGCCGGCCACCAACTTTTAGGATCCTCCCAAGTGTGTACATCACAAATATGTGGTTCAAAGTTCAAGAAAGTGGCCCAAGGGTGTTCAACATTGGCTCAGAAGGAGGGGTTCAAAAGGGTCAAATGGAATTAGTGGCCAGCCACCAACTTTTAGGATCCTCCCATATGTGCACATCACAAGTATGTGGTTCAAAGTTCAAGAAAGTGGCTCCAGGTTGTTCAACATCAGCTTGGAAGTGAGAAAAACGGGCGTCGGAGGGCGCCGGAGAAGTAAAAACTGGTTGTTGAGACAATTGCTGGCCTCCCACCCTTCTACGGTCTTCCTGGTGATAAAACAGAGGTACCTGCCAAAAATGAACAAAAACCGATGCAAAACGAATGCTCGGGGGCCAAAACGCGCAGTTCGAGGCCCCGAAAATTGCCTAGTAAGCACCGAACGTGGCATTCGGCCACGAAGTGGGTTTCTCAGACCCCAGTGTCCCTCAAAAGGGAGTAGAAAGGAAGTATGCCAAAAATCAGAACAAACGGAGATGGTTAGGCGGTCCCGAACCGAGGCACACGGCCAACGGTCCCGAAAAATCGGAAACCGGACTCCGAAATGGCCAAAATGGCCTGTGGCCACAAAATGTAGCCCACGGCCACTGAGGGATGGTCTACAGGACCTCTCCCTCCCCTCAGGAAAAGAAACAGAGAAAACCGAGTCTGGTTCGCAAACCGAGGCAAGGCATAGAAGAGGGTTCGGAAGTCTGGAGGCAGGGCTCACGGCCGCGACTCTGAGAATTCTGAACGAGCACATTATGCAACATCACCAAGCGCTCAATCGGTGACGTCTGAGTCTTAAGGTCGGTCAAAAATGGGGTGTCTACAGTTGCCCCTCTTTGACAGAACTCGGAAGTCACAAGTGACGGGAGTGAATGTCAAAGCCTAGAGACGACCCATTTTTGATAAAGCCGAAGACTTACACAAACGTACAAGATAAACAGAAATGTACCCGCAGGCAGGCCCGCAAGCAGCAAAATGATATGCACAGAGCCTGAAGTAATTCAATGATCATGCAAATGCAGCAAGCTGTAATGAAGCAAGTATTCGCAAATAGATGCAACAGTTTTAAGCAAGAATGCAAAGCAACAACTACATTTCATGCAGTTAAGAATGCGGAGAATTGTTTAATTCTCGTCGCGTTTCACACGGAGAAGATACGATACCTGCGCGATTCGTCTGGTCGCACCAGCCTCAAATGAACCGTACATACAATATCGTTCCTGTAAAAGAGAGAAATTCAACAAGCACAATATGCTAACAACATATATTCAATGTGATCCCGAAAGTTTGACACACGCAGTGCCGGCGAGAAAGGAAAGTGCGTGACAACGCATGCTCAAGCACAGAGGTATGGCAATATCAAGAAATGTACATAATAACGCAAGTATGCTCATGAGAATGCAAGTTATGTGCATGATAGTGCAAAACGAGCATAAATCATGGTGCCCATTTGTTACGAAATGACGAGCAAGGAAACGCGTGTTTCGGCGAAGGCGACTTTGATGACGGCCTTCGATTCAATTTCCTGGAAAGACTACAACTTATTCACAAGGATACATCTTGATTTTGATGAATGATGATGAGACACATGTCAGAACCTGAAGCTGAAGTTCCGGCGGAGCAATTTCGCGACCGGAAGTGTACTCTTCTTGAACTTTTTCAGGTCCCGGGAACTCCAATCTTCCTCAAAATTTGCAGGGAGCTAGGTGAGCCTGTGAGTGACATGGCCGGCTAGTTTTATGAGGTATGAGAGTTGGCCGGCTGGTTTTCCAAAAAGAGAATGGCTGGCCGGCCGGTTTTACAAAAAGTAAATGGCTGGCCGGCTGGAAAAGGTGGTCGGCCGGCCATATGCCCAAATCCGAGGGCATTTTGGTCCTTTCACCTCCTTTCTTTATGCTCCTTCGTCCCAAGACTTGGAGCCTATAAATGCAGCCGAGATCTTCTCTTCTCTTGCCTCCTACACCACTTTCTTCTCCAGATCTGAGTTCCATACGCGTTTTCCAACGCCCCACGCAAGTTGTTTTCGCAAAAATATTCAGTTTCAAGCACCTTGTACTGATTAAATTTTGGTTTCGGAGCTTCTTTTCTCATTTTCGCCACTTGAGGTGAGTTTGTCTCAATATTTGGAAGATTTTCTCGGGAGTTGACTTTTGTTGACTTTTTCATTTCCCGAGAGTTGACTTCTGTTGACGTTTTCCAATTTTGACTCATTTTCGCTCATTTTTGCTCCTTTTGTAGATTTTCTGAAAATGGCGGGTAATTCTCCCCATGGTGGAGGCTTTCCGGGTGCCGGGGACGATTTTGATCCCATGACTTTGCCCCCGAGGGTCCGACCTTTTATTCCCGGGAGCTACGCTCCGCCAGCACATGTCCTTCCCCGTGCCGTTTTCCGTCATTTCACTGATTTTGATGAGCGAGCACCTGGGGATCCGCTTCTCCGAGAGCCAGAGCATCACCTCTCCCATGAGGCCCGAGAGGTATTTACATCATTTTCTGCATTTTTCGTACATTTCATGCCTTTGCCATGCTTGAACACACAGTTTAGCTTATGACATAGTACTTTATTTGCATCCTGAATATGTAGTTTAAACACTTGAATTTCTAAACACTCGGCTCATTAATTGATTGCGACCGCACAGTACACATTAGTTAAGAGGTGAACACACGGCTCAAACACTGATTTGTCGAACACACAGCCCGAATTTGAAAGTGAACATACAGCACTCACTGACTTAGAGTTGAACACGCAGCCCAAACTTAAATTTCCTGAACACGCAGCCCAGATTGATAGTGAACACGCAACCCACACTGATTGAAAGTTGAACACGTAGCCTAGACTTAAATTTCCTGAACATGCAGCCCACACTGATTGAAAGTTGAACACGCAGCCCAAACTTAAATTTCCTGAACACGCAGCCCAGATTGATAGTGAACACGCAGCCCACACTGATTGAAAGTTGAACACGCAGCCCAAACTCCGATTTTCTGAACACGCAGCCCAGATTGATAGTGAACACGCAGCCCACACTAATTGAGAGTTGAACACTCAGCCCAAACTTAAATTTCCTGAACACGCAGCCCAGATTGATAGTGAACATGCAGCCCACACTGATTGAAAGTTGAACACGCAGCCCAAGCTTAAATTTCCTGAACACGCAGCCCAGATTGATAGTGAACACATAGCCCACACTGATTGAAAGTTGAACACGCAGCCCAAACTCCGATTTTCTGAACACGCAGCCCAGATTGATAGTGAACACGCAGCCCACACTGATTGAAAGTTGAACACGCAGCCCAAACTTAAATTTCCTAAACACGCAGCCCAGATTGATAGTGAACACGCAGCCCACACTTTTTATTGGCACACAGCTCGTTCATTTCATTGGCACACAGCTCATTCATTTCATTGGCACACAGCTCATTCATTTCATCGGCACACAGCTCATTTGGCACACAGCTCATTCGTTTTATACTGACACATGTATTCATTCTGAATGCAGGTTGGTTCTCGCAGTGTACGGGGGTATGGCTCTACCGCCACGCGGGATTGGTACGCTGAGCTCCCGGAGGCTGTCCGGGATTTAGTAGACTTGGCGGGGTTCGGGGCCTTCTGCATTGGGTTGTCACGATGTCCTGCCAGGAGGACACTGATGGCGGCACTGGTAGAGAGATGGTGGGACACCACCAACTCCTTTCATTTCTCTGCCACCGGGGACATGACTATGACCCCTTTAGACTTCGCTGTGTTGACCGGCCTGGACATAGGAGGTTGGTCCATTCCCTATGACGAGGACATGGACGAGTGGGAGGCCGCTTGGACATATCTGCTGGAGGCTCGCCCGCCTGTTGACAGGGTTTTTGGGAGAGTCCGATATACTTAGTTCTCTTCCCACTTCCGGCGGGCAGAGATGGTGCCTGAGACTCCTGAGGAGACGGAACAGTACGCCCGCGGTTTCCTTATGTTCCTCTTCGGGACTACCCTGTTCGCCGATAGAGGGAACACAGTCGGGCTATACCTACTGAGCGCTCTGGTTGACCTATCACAGGTCAGTCGATATGACTAGGGTGGCGCCGGCCTGGCTACCCTTTACTACTATATGAGCGTGACCTCCCGCGGGTGGGGAGACTTACTTGGCGGTTATTGGAGAGCCTGGGAGGTACTTTTCTGTTCCCTTGATTTACATTTCTGCTCTTTATTACTTGTACATTGCACACACAGCGCACTTTACAGTCTGTATTTTGCTCTCAGCACTTGGTACTTACATTCTGCACTGCTTTTCTCAGCTATGGGTCTACGTATACTTCCCAGCATTAGCCCCAGAGTTGGAGGTGGCAGGGCCCCCCATGACCCCATATTCACTGGTGTTCGAGGGCCCGCACCGACCGAGACCCCGAGAGACTCTCATTTATCTGCGACATTATTTTGACACCGTGCGCCCATCAGAGGTACTTCAGAACCCTCAGTTCTTCCCATTTTTATCTCTGATTTGCCCTGCACGTTCCTGATTTCTGATTGATTTATTCACCTGTTATCCGCAGATTACATGGCAGCCTTGGGCACCCTTGGGCGATGGTCTTCGATTTCAGTATCCCGGAGGATCGGGCACCTCCCAGTACAGGTTCCTGCTCAAAGGACCTGTTGGTAGAGCATGGTTTCTGGGAGAACGCTTTCTGCGTCAGGTATGGGGGTATACTTCTCAGGACCCTCCCGCAGCACCCCCAGTCAGTATGCGAATTACTGATAGGCTCTCTCACCAGGAGATAGTCGGCGGTATGCTGGGTAGTGATGCCCTGTTGCACCTCGAGGAGGGGGACTATGCCACTTACCGTCATACATATTTGATGCCTCCACTGGCGGGGGTTCGCACCCCGATGATGAGGTCTGCTGATACGTCATCTTCGAGCCAGGCCCGGGCTCGGGCTGCAGACGCCCCTTCTACTAGTAGGGCTGGTACATCGAGAGGTGGGGGTAGATCGGTTCCTCCGACTCCTCCGACTTATCCTCATCCTGGATGGCCGGACATGCCGTCCGAGTTGACGGGATGGCGTTTTGGGACTCCTTACTCGATTTCGCTAGAGCCTCCACTTCCTGACCATAGATATGTCAGGGATTCTGATTCACCACCGGTATGATTTATAGCTTTGATTTATCAGTCGGGTATTTGGACATTCATTCCTTTACTGATAGTTTTGCCTTTGTATCTGCAGCCTCCGGTTGAGTATGTGGACGAGATGCTCGGGGTGATGGCCGCACTTGAGGGCATGGTCCTTCGGAGAGAGACACACCTATCCGTTATGGGTGTGCAGGTACCGTTCATCTTTCTTGTATTTATCACACTTCTGATGACACACTGGTTTTGAGCATTCTCCTGCATTGTAGAGCACATCCGACACACACCCCACTCACATACTGTACTCGTATCTGATTTTCATATTTGAACTGATGTATTGAACTTTTCATTTTCAGATACCTCCTGTATATGCTCCGCCGCGGGCCGGGCCACCTGGGCCTCCTTGGGGAGCTGGGCCATCTGGGCCTTTTTACGGAGCTGGGCCATCTGGGCCTTCCCAGGGAGCGGGGCCATCCAGGCCTTTCAGAGGAGCTGGGCCATCCAGGCCTTTTCGAGGAGCACGAGGAGGGTCCTCCCGCAGATGTAGGGCACACGTTGTAGAGGCGGAGCCCGAGGAGGAGGAGGAGGAGGAGGAGGTTACCGACCGCCAGTCAGAGACATCTGCTGAGGAGGGGGGCTCCGGTCTTGGTTCGAGGAATAGAGGCGAGGCTGAGGGGGATTCTGAGGGTGACAGCTCCGACCCGGATGATGATGATGGTGCAGAGGTTGTCCCGCAGAAGAGGATGAGGAGTGCTTCTCATTCCCGCTCCCGAGGACATTGATGCTGCTGTTTCCTGCTTTATTTTTCTTTTTCTAGTAGTTTGTAGCACTTTGCACATTGTTAGGTAGTTTTATTTTTTGTAAAACTTGTACCTTTGTTCGTTGTAAAACATGATGGAATGAAACAGCTTTTGAAAAGGTGTTTGTATTTTAAACTTTTAGCATCGTATCGCATCAATTTATTTCGCATAAAAAAAAAAAAGAAATTGAATGGGAATGCGCATTGTGTAATCACCAAGTCAGGTAGTGAACCGACGCAACAAACTAAGCAACTCAACTTACTAAGATATAACAGAACCTTAGGAAGTTTACAACTCAATAAGCAAAATACAACAGTGTTGACAACGTAAATAAACAAGACTTAAACAAAAAGCTTAAACAAAGAGTAACAA
>NW_021024551.1:80582-180055 GCF_004153795.1 Camellia sinensis
AAAAAGTTGTTTTTAAAAAAAAAAAAAAAAAAAAAAAAAAAAAACTTGAAAAGAAAAGACAAAGCAATAAACTAGGGGCATAAATGAGTCAAGTGTCAATTCTCTGTCTCTTTCTCGTACCCGTGGAAGTCTCTGTAACCGAAGTCGGCCTAATCTGCTCCTCGTCCTGGAGCCAAGCCAAGTACTCGCTAGGAAGGACGTAACTGAAATTCAGGGTGGGAGTCAGAAGTTCTCTTGACCTCCAAGCAGTAAGATATCGAGGCAAGTACAAACTACGAATGGGAAATGAAGCTGGGTACTTTATCCCTTTATTCGGATAAGTCTGATCATGTCCAAACTGGCATCTGAACCTGAATGGAAAATAGAACACACAGTGTGTAAGGCCAATTGTAGACCGCCCGAACTTCCTCCGCGCGCCCCCCCCCTTTTCGGAGAGGGCGCGAATTTGGTTCAGCTACTACAATATGGACTCCTATCACGGTTCTGAATCTAATCTCATAAGTGCAATGCAAGACTGATAAATCACCAAAGAGTCTAAATCCGGCAAATCGTTTTGGAAAATCGATTTTAATCAAAAAGCGCCAAACATGGACTGTTTTGCCAGATTTTAGAGTCGCCACCTAAATATTTTGCTTTGGGAAATTTAGGAAACCCTGACTCGTGCCTAAGGTCGCGTGTCCGTCATCACCAAAGTTGCCTCGGCTCGGGAACTTGGGTACGAGAGGGGAAGGTCATGAAATGAGTACCCCCGCTCGCCTGATCAAAGGATCGGCCTCTACTACCATGATATGTTGTTTTACAAACACATGTGTTCTTATTCCGGTTATTAATTCAAGTTACTATGTGATGCGCACAACATACAAGTATAGACTCAATCACGAGAATTGGAACAAAACAACTCATATTTGTTTTTGAAATTGGTTTGAAAGTGCTACTTGCAAGTAGACTAAAGCGTGGATTTGCCACCCTCAAGTGGGTTTAGAACAACATGATGATTTGCCACCCTCAAGTGGGCTTAAAACTCACATTTGATGAATTGTTCCAATTCAGGTAATCAAGCCTTCATCCACAGGCATTCAAGTAGTTATAGCAATTAAGCAAATAGCCTTATGGCAAGCATGCCATCATGGCAGTCACTTACACTCATGCAAGGATGCTAAAGCGTAAACACTCACAATGTACTTCGAGCCAAAACAGAGAACTAGTTAGAAATCATGCATGATCCTCGCTATGTTAAGATGCCTAATGCAACACATGCAAAATGCAACTAAATAGGCTCGGCTATCTAAAATGGCATATGAATGCAGTACTCGATAATATGCTTTGAAACACGTATTCAAGTAAGTGTATTGAAATACGATGCAGTTTGAATGATGCGCCGAGCCCGGTGCATGCAAGACAAATGAATGATGAACGCATGCAAGCATAAGGTATGCTAATCAAAAATAGCCCTAAACTAACAATCAAAAGCTGATAAGTAAAAGGGAGAAAGAAATGGGGTTGGAAGACATGCACACATGTACGCACCCTTATTACAACATTTGTGCCCTCTTGACGGAGGGTCCGAATGAAATGAAAGCTAACTAGCTACGCTAATTAAGCTAACTATTACAAATCACAACTAATTAACTAATTAATTAACTAATTACAAACACAAATGAATAGCTAAACGCATTAACTATTTAAGTACAAAACCAACGAGTTAACCGTCTAAGCAAAGCAGTTAAACGGAGCCTCGGGGTGAGGATTGTATGCATGCTCGGTTGCTTCCTCCTGAAATCTTGTCGCCTTGCCACCGGTTGCCTCTGTTTGCATTTGCATTGATTTCTGAACACTGAACCAATTCCCAGACTGATTCTGCTCCAGAACCAGAATCACTTTGAAGCATCTTCAAGCTGGTGGACTGTCGGCCACCAGGGGAGGCTGCAGGCCACTTGTCGGCCATTTAAGGAGGTTGTAGGCCACTTAAAGTGGCCGGTTGACCACTTTCTCTGGCCGGTTGGCCAATTACTTCTGCACACTTCCATTTTGCTGCAAACAGAGTTCAATAAGGGCAAAGTAAGGCATTTGCAGGGTATGTGTATACAACCACCCTCCTTATCATTTCTCAAGCTCAAAGAAATGCGGTATTCAAATCTCGGGCCACCAACTAAGCATCGCAATATACGATGGCCAAGAAGCCAAGTTTGTACAAGTTAATGAATGCACAAGTAACACACAAGACTCAGGAGGCCTCCACCCTATCATGCATAATCAAGGGGGACAGCGACTAAGAAATAAGGCACGTTTCATCACTTCAAGTATAAAAAGTCTCTCATTTCTCATGTTTGGATTAACGTCCGATCCAAATGCATGCAATGCAACACACATGCAAACAACATGCTTATCCATAAATGCTAGAGAGGTATGTACATGGCTCTATCATGTAAGCAATGCATGCAAGACAATGTTAAGGGACCAAGAGCACTAAATCAAGTGAAGAACATTACACATGAGGCATGCACTACTATGTACAGACAACCAAACCAGCCCAAAATAGAGCCATAACAAGCCAAAACAGTGGCTAAAATGAACCGAGAAGATAGCATGGAAGGCAAGAAAATGATGCCCATGCAATGGCTCATGAACAAGGCATAAAAGCACATCTCTCAAACATAATGAAGAAGTGACAAATGTGAGAGTGTGACTACACTATATGCACTGAAATCATGTGCGAAATGATGCCAAACCATATAAACAACACAAGCATAGCATCCTAAGGACCTTGAATCATTAGGCTAGTCAAGGCTTTTGTACTACAATCATGCACAACAAGTCCCATATGACCCAAACTGCTCAAAACAAAGTTGATGCATGCTAAATCAGTGGCAAAAATCATGCAAAAACATAGGCTCAAAAGGCAAGCAAAGCGTGCTCATTCATTGGCTCACAAACAAGGCACCAAGCTCAACTCTCAAAAAGCACTTAAAGAGTAATAAACATGAGAGTATGACAGAAGTTTATGCTCTGAATTTTCATGATAAATAATGCCATATCACACAAACATCACAAATAAGGCGTGCTAGGGGTCTCAAAACACAAGACTAGCAAAGCCAACTATGCCATAGCTATGCAAAGCAAGCCCTAAAAGGCCAAGACCACCCAAAACAGTCATAAAGCATGTCAAAACAATGCCAAAACATGCATGGAATATAGCTAACACATGCTAGAATGAAAGGCCAAAACACCAAGTACACTAGGCTAATGGGCAAGATTGCATTACAAGTGCAAAAATCAAGCAAGAGGTGACCCCACCAATCAAAATCAGAGTTAAAGCATGTCAAAAGAATACCAAAAACATGCTAAGATGGACCCCTAAAAGGGTAGAAAAACATGCATACAAATTAGGCCATGTTCAAGGCATAAGGCATAACTCTCCAAAAGCATTGAAAGAGTGACACATGAGAGAGTATGACCACACTTCATACACTGAAGTCATGTGAAAAATGAGGCTAAGGCATGCAAACACTCAAGTAAAGCATGCTAGAGACTTTGAAACTCAAATCTAATCAAGGGCCTTTACACTACAACCATGCACAACAAGTCTCATATAGCCAAGACCACTTAAAATAGAGCTTAAGCATGTTAAAACATGGGTAAAATCATGCTGGAGTGTAGTCAAAATAAGCTAGAATGGTGAGCTAAAGCATCAAGCATGTTAGGCTAGCAAGGAGGATTGCACTACAAATGTATAAAGCATGCAAGAGGTGATCAAACCAGCCAAAATCAGAGTTATGGTAGGTCCAAAAAGTCACAAAAACATGCTCAAACTAAGCCACGAAAGGATAGAAACACATGCTCATTTGATAGGCCAACAACACATGCAAACAAGGCACAAAGGGGGGGACCACCCCACCTATTTTGGGTCCCAAAACTCACTTTCCACCATTAAAATTTCTCTGGAATTTAGTGGTTAAAAGGCCAAGAAAAAGTGATCTCAAAGGCCTTAAGAGATAGCACAAAGCAAAGCAAAGCAAATCAAAGCAAAATAAGCCACAAAAGGGGGGTAAACCACCCCTAACTCTGACAAGGCCTCAAACAACCATTTTTAATACTTAAAAACAAAGGTTTTTGTAGTTGAAAGCTAGGCCTAAAACAGCATGCAAAGAGGGCCAAGCTAAGCAACTAAAACAAAGCTTTAAAGAGGATGTGGCTTACCCTTGAAGAACAGCAGCAACAGCAGCACTTCTGAGCCAAAACCAACTTTAAAAAGTTCCCACAAGACGCTCAAACACCTCAGCAACAAGGTAGGAGTGTTTGATCAAGAGTCCTTTTGCAAATGCACCAAGAATTCCCACTTTCAAGCACTTTCAAGCACAAAAATATATAGAGAGAGAATTCTAGAAAGAGAGAGTAGATTTTTTGCTCTCCAAAAATCTGAACCCTTTAGAAGGGGGAGACACCTCCCCTTTATAGAAATGCAAGCAAGAGCTTGCTTGACAAGCTTAAGGCTTGTTGCAATCCTTCCATATACGTGTATGGAGGATGGCTTCAATGCCCAACAACTGGCACAAAAAATATCTGCAAAAACAAAAAAATGGCCATAAGCCACTTCAAGTGGCCTACAAGAGGAAAAAGTGGCCTACAAATGCCAAAAGTGGCCGACAGGCCCTCCCCTCCCTCTAGGCAAGGGTTAACAAGGTATGGTCCAAAAACAAACCAAAAAGAAGAAAGCTAAGAGGCCCCAAGACAAGGCGCTCAACCGAAAGCTCCAGAAACTAGCCTATCGGCCACTACAAGTGGCTTACAAGAGGGAAAAGTGGCTTACAAGCCCAAAAAGTGGCCTACAGGCCCCTCTCTCCCTTCAGGAAAAGGCACCAAGGTCCGGTCTAAAAACAAGCACAAAACTAAGAAAGTTCAGAGGCTTAGAGACAAAGCGCGCAGCCAAAAACTCTAGGGATTCCAAACGAGCACAAACATGCGCAATCACCGAGTGCACAAACAATGACATTAAAGTCTTGAGGTCGGTCAAAAATGGGGTGTCTACACCAATCAACTGTATACCTGGTTGCCGGGACATACTGTAACTCATCTTAGCCAAGTTAAGCCAAGGGCTACGCCAAGCAATGTCAACCGCGAACCTATTGCACATCCAGTCATACCACATTCCCTCTGAGGAGAACTCCACTAGCTGTGAACAAAGAGAGTAAGTTCTGGCTGAGTACTTGGGGCAGGGTTCCATTAATTTTAGCTTATCCATTAACTATACCTGGGAAGGGAAGGAAAATAAGAGAGAATAAATGAATAGAGAGATGTATGGTGAGAGAAAAGTAAGAAAAGGATTTCGAGAGAAAAATAGAGATTGAGTGCCAAGTGATGCAAGGATCATAAATAAGAAGGATAGGAAACAATACCTGGAGAAGTAACGGACTCCCCGCAAATTGAGTAGTCTCTCGTCGATGAAAAGCATCTAAACCTGTCAAAGTCTCGGCCAACACTAAGCCCATACAACTCTTGCCCTCCTTAAGGCATTGGGCTACTTCAATCAGTTTAATACTAGCTCCACCGTGTCTAGGGGCAAGAAGGAAGTGTGCAAGTAAGCATAAGTAGTGGGCATGTTGACGATAACACCGCCAAATGAGGCTTTCTTTGTCACTGGTAATGGAAAACTGACTAATCAAATCCAGAATGTCTAATTCCCCATTGTAAGTGTCATGACCCGAACCCGCATCCATGGGTTAAGGACATAACCAGCCAGTAATCACGAGATTACCTACGGCCTCAAGCCAAATCAAACATATCTCATCACAGTTAAGGAGGGGCCAAACGGAAGCAATTTCAAACTTTTGTCCATAGAGCTATGCTTACATGGCACGTCATAACATTTCTCAAACATACATTAATAACTCACATCAAGGAAAGTTAACATATAAGCTTTACACAACAGGATCATTCAAGTCATGATCAGCCAATCAAAACTATATACAACCGTAATCCAAAGTTCTCGCCAACATGACTGTGGACGCGCTTGAATGCCCCGAGAAAATCCCGTTTTGTTCATTGGGCTTACTACAGTTCTAACTCCATGTCACGATTCTGAATCTAATCTCACAAAGTGCAATGCAAGATCGATAAATCACCAAAGAGTCCAAATCCGGCAAATCGTTTTGAAAAACTGATTTTTAGAAAGAAGTGCCAAACATGGCTGCTTTGCCTGATACAGAGTCGCCACCAAAATATTTTATTTTGGAGGGATTTAGGAAACCCTAAATCGTGCCTAAGGTCACGTGTCCGTCATCACCAAAGTTACCTCGGCTTGGGAACTTGGGTAAGAGAGGGAAAGGTCATGCAATGAGCACCCCCGCTCGCCCGATCAAAGATCGGCCTTTACTAACATGATATCTTGTTTTTGAAAACACATGTGCTCTTATTTCGGTTATTTACTTAGAATTACTATGTGATGCGCACAGCATACAAGTATAGACTGGATCGCTTAAGTTGGAACAAAACATCTCATGTTTGTTTTTAAAAGCGGTTTACTACTCGCAAGTAGGGTAAAATGCAGATTTTGCCACCCTCAAGTGGGCTTAGAAAACACGGTGATTTGCCACTCTCAAATGGGCTTAAAACTTGCAATCAATGAATTGTTCCAATTCAATTAACCCAACCTTCACCCACAGGCATTTAGGTAGTTATATCACATAAGCAGTTAGCCTTATGGCAAGCATGCTATCATGGCAGTCACTCACACACATGCAAGGATGCTAAAGCATAAACACTTACCGAGTACTCCGAGCCAAAACAAAAGCTATGTTAGAAATCAATGCATGATCCTAGCTATGTCAAGAATGCCTAATGCAACACATACAAAATGCAACTAAGATAGGCTCAGCTATTCTAAAATGTCATGTGAAATGCAATTTGATACATGTATTCAAACAGGAATTGAAATACAATGAAGTTAGTATGATGCGCCGAGCCCGGTTCAGGATCCTTCTCATTACCCACATTAACAGAAATGATCTCATTCATCAAGGGCTTAGCACACCTCTCTTCCTCTTAGTCGATCAAAATTTGCAAATCCTAAAGAATTTCTTCCTCTTCATTTTTATCAGAGTTTAAAAAAAGTTTTGTAATTTTTGGTCAATGCAATGAATTATAGGCTCAGAGAAGTAGGCAGAATGTATATCACTTTTTATTGAAAAGAAACTACGACTCAGCAATGGCAACAGACTCAAAAGAAAATAACAAAGAAGACCTAGATAGGACAGAGATGTCTAGGTTAGCATTCCCGAAATCAACAGACTCTGAATCACTAGAATGACTCAACCCTGATCCCAACTCTACAAACTTGGTGGAATCAAACTTAGACTCAATACTCAATTCAGAACTTAGAATAAAACCATTCTCAAATTGCCAATCAACCTCCAAAAAGGTCCTCCAAGAACCTCTGTTCAATGGTGGGGTGTATGGTTAAGAGATGTGGTGTAAAGGTGAAGAACAACACACACTTTAGGCACCAAATATGAAAACCAGAAAAAGTGGTCGGCCAGCCACTTTATCTGGTCGGGCGATCAGTTTTTGCTGCTGGTTTCTGGTTTTCTGCAACAGAGGGCAAGAAAGGGGCATGGCAAAGTATTTACAACACATGTATGCACGACCACCCTCCCTATCATTGCATAAGCTCAAGGGAGTGTAGGTCTCGACCCTCGGGCCACCAATCACGCATCTCGATGCATGATGGCCGAGGGGCCAAATTGCGCAACTCAATATGGAATGAATGCACATACAAACACCTAAATCCTAGAACTCCGTCATGTATAGTCAAGAGTGTCAGCGATCGGGAATCGAGGTACGTTTCATCACTTCAAGTATGAAACGTGCCTCGTTTCCCGTGTTTGGACTAATGCCTATTCCAAACACAATGCAACAAACATGGCATGCACAATGCGACTCAATCATGCAACTTAATGCAACACAACTTGGACATGCAAGCATGCCGGAGATGATCATGCAAGCATGCAAACTAGCATACACGATGCTATGAACTATTTGGCATACACAACGCTCATGACATTAACATACACAATACACGTGGTGACCAACATACATAATGCAATGAAAATGGCATGCACAAGTGCAATGATCAATCATGTAACAACATGGCATGCTCAATGCTACGAACTACATGACATACTCAATGCGCAATGGACATAAACCGAAATGAATAGGCCTCAGCCATGTCCAAATCAGCTGCCATTGATGATGAAATCAAGGCACCAAAACACACACAAACATGTATAATGCAATGGCCCAAGCCTAAGGCACAAAATACAACTCTCCAAGAGCATTGAAAAGATGAAACATGGAGTACAATCGCATGTGTTCCAGCATTGAAATGGCATACAAAATGACTTTGAATCATGCAAAGAACTCATGCAATGCATGTTGAAAGGCTCAAGTCGTATTACACTAGAGACATGCAAGGCGATGCTCAAATGACCAAACCAACCCCAAATAGACCCTATGCAAGCCAAAACTGTAGCAAAATGAGTTGGGATGATGGCTTTGAAAGGCACAAAAAATGGGCTCATGCAATGGCTCACAAATAGGACATAAAAGCATAACTCTAAAGAGCACTTAAAGAGTGGAAAAATATGGAAGTATAGCAGCCCTACATGCTCTAAAATAACATTCCCAATGATGCCAAAACATGCAAATATCTCGAGTTAAGACCTCAGGCCACCAATCACGCATTTCGATGCATGATGGCCAAAGATGTCAAGTGTGCAAATCAATATGAATGAATGCAACAAAACAAATGAATGATACAAACTCTATCTTGTTGAATCAAGAGTGTCGGACACCGAGGTTTGAGGTACATTTCGTCACTTCAAGTACGAAACGTCCCTTGGTCCTCGTGTTTGGTTTGACACCCCAAACCAAACACAATATAATGCAATGCAACATGGAAAAGATATTCAATGCAACATGAGCATGCCAAATGCAATATGCCTCAAACATGCACACAAGGTCAAGGTAACAAGCATGCCAAATGCAATGCAACCTAAGTAAGCATGTGACAAAATGCAAGCTAGCAAGCATGCAAAATGCAACGTGTCAAGCATGCAACAACATGCAAAGATCATGCAAGATGGACTTAAACCATAATGGGAGGCCTCAGCCACGCCTAAAACAGTAGCCAAAATGATGCAACAAAGGCATAAAACACACATACAAGCATGCATGCACAATGGCCTATCACCTAAGACATAAAAGAGGAGCTCTTGAGCACACTTAAAAGAGACAAACATGGGCATTTTACAAACATGCTGAGCTCTGGAAATATGCTAAGAGGAGTGCCAAACCAAATACACAAGTGAAGTATAGCATGCAAAGGAGCCCAAAACTTGAGACTAGCCAAGGGGTTCACACCAAGGCCAAATCAACCAAGCCTCAAAAGGCCAAGATAAACCAAAACAGTCCCAAGGTAGACCAAAACAAGGCTAGAACATGCATGGAATGAAGCCAAAACATGCTAAAAAGATGAGCACAAAACATAGGGCATGGAAGGCTACAATGAGAGCATTACATACACCTACCGCAACCAAGAATGACATGAATTAAGCAACCAAAAACAGAGCTATGGCATGTTAAAGTCAACCCAAAAACCCACTTAGATGGCAGCTAAATAATCTAAACATGGAGGCATGCACAATGGCCTAAACATAGAGGATAAGGCCACAATTCTTCAAAGCATTGAAAGGGTGGTGAATGCAAGCATATGAGCATGAAGCATGGATTGAAATATGATCTCAAGTGATGCCGAATCATGAGAAAGGTCAAAGTAATGCATGCCAATGACTCACACACCCGAGGCTAACAAGCTAGAATGCATGGTGGCTATACAAAGCGATGTAAGCATGACCAAAAGGACACCAAATAGACCTTAAGCATGGCAAAACAAAGCTAAAATGTTCTTGGAACCAGACCAAAATCATGCTAAAATACCACCTTACAACATGATGCATGTTAGGCCAAAACATGGGATTACAAGACAAGCATATGATGCATCAAAGAGGCCATTAAACCAACTTAAAACAGAGGTATAACATGACAAAATGTCACTAAATACCCACTGAGATGGATCCAAAATCGACTAAGCATGCATGCTACCTTTTTGAGCCAAAAACGCAAGCAAAAGAGACACAAAGGGAGAGGGGTGTCCCTCCCCTATACATGACCTCAAAACCACTTCTCCACCACTGAAAATCCTCCAGATTTCAGTGGTGAGAAGGTCGAAATAAAGAGGTCTCAAAGCTCAAAGAGAAAGGCACAAAAAAAGGCCAAACAAGGCCTAAGAGGAGGTGGACAACCCCAAACACAAAAGAGACCTGAATGAAACATCTTAAACATGAAAAATTAGAACTTTTATCAGTTATACATAAAGCTCAAAACAGCATGCAAGATGGGTTAAAAGCTTGTACAAAAATGGAGAATATAAAGCAATAGTGCTCACCCTTGAAGAACACTTCAAGAACACCAACCCCAGCCCTTCCTCTAATCAAAACCAACTTAAAAACTCTAAAACCAGTCCCTCAACACCTTAGTAACCGAAGTATAGTGTAAGACTAGGTGTTTTATTGCAAAACTAAGAACAAAAGCACACCTTTGAACACTATTCCACACACAAATGGGAGAGAGAGAGGAAGATATAGAGAGGGAGTGTCATATATGTGATATATATCTCTGATATATATATTTGATTTGCTCAACCCTTCTGAAGGAGAAGGGAGGCCCTCTTATATAGAACAAAAAGGGCCTCAGCTTCTTGGAGAAGCTAAGACAAAGGGGTTAAGCTTCCTCAAGAAGCTAGAACAAAGGTTCAAGCTTCTTGGGGAAGCTAAGGCAAAGGTTCAAGCTTTTTGTGGAAGCTAGAGCAAAAGGGTTCAAGCTTCCTCAAGAAGCTAGAGCAAAAGGACGCAAAGGGTGCAAATCCTCCATACACGTGTATGGAGGACAGGTATGTGTGCTCCAACTAGCATGCACAATGCCTAAAAAAGGCAAAAAAGAAGCCCCGGCTAGAAAATATGGCCGATTGACCAAACAAACGGTCGGCCGACCAAAAACAATGCCGACCGGCCATCACCAATGGCCAGTAGCAACAAAACAGGGCCGGTGGCCTCAAGCCAAGGCCGGTGAGGTGTGGGGATGACAAACAAGCCATGCTCTGCCCTCAGAAACAGAAACAAACAAGTTCTTGGGCCAAAACCAAGCACAGAACAGGCAAGTTAAGAGATCCTGAGGCAAGGCGCGCAGCCGAGACCTTCGGGAACTTAAAACAAACACGAACATGGATGATCATCGAGTGTTCAAACGATGACGTCCAAGTCTTGATGAAGGTCAAAAATGTGTTGTCTACATCTGTTCATTTACTTCATTTACACGCAGCTCATGCATTTTATTTTGAAACTGAATACATCGGTTCATTCTGAATGCAGGTATCTTCCCGTTCCACATGAGGTTATGGATTGATCCTTGCTAGGGAGTGGTATACAGAGCTCCCAGATGTTGTACATCACATCGTGGATGAGGCAGGATTTGGACCTTTCTGCGTGAGGATATCACGTTATTCGGCGAGTAGGACCCTCATGGGGGCTCTTGTGGAGAGATGGTGGGATACCACCAACTCATTCCACTTTTCAGCTACTAGGGACATGACAATGACCCCATATGACTTTTCTATGTTGACGGGCCTTGACGTGGCCGGCCGACCGGTCCCCTATGACGCAGACATGGGTGAGTGGGAGGCGGCTTGGATTTATCTGCTGGGAGCCTGCCCGCCGACCGACAGATCATCGGGTAGAGTCAGGTACACTTGGTTCTCTGTGCGGTTCAGGGTGACTTCGCCCAAGACTGTCGAGGAGATAGAGCAGTATGCCCGGGGTTTTTTGATGTTCCTCATCGGGACCACTCTGTTCTCCGACAGGGGGAACACCGTTGGACTTTATTTGCTCAGTGCTTTGGTAGACCTATCACAGGTCAGCCAGTATGATTGGGGTGGCGCCGGCCTCACTACCCTTTACTGTTATATGAGCGCGACCTCCCGCAGGCAAGGGAACATAGTAGGTGGCTACTGGAGAGCCTGGGAGGTACATTCTGCCCTCTTGATTTACATTTCTACTTTTCATTATCTATACACTACACACTGCACACAACATTCTGTACTCTACATTCTGCACTCAGCATTCCATATTTTCCGTATCCACATTCTGCAGTCGGCATTCAGTATTTTCAATATATTCTGTGTTTTGACAGTTGTTGTCTTGCCTTTCACAGCTATGGATTTATGCATACTTCCTGACGCTGGCCCCTGAGCTCGAGGTGGAGGCGCCTTTTGAGATCCCCTACTCCCGCAGATTTGAGGGTCGGTGTCGGCCGAGGACTCGGGAGACTTTGTCCTATCTCCGACAGTTCTTCGATACTGTACGGCCGACGGAGGTAATCCAAAACTCCCAGTTCCTCATGTTTTCAGCTTTGGTTCATCTTGCATATTTACGACATCTGATCAGTTTATGCACTTGTTATCTGCAGATCACTTGGCAGCCCTGGGCACCCTTGTCAGGAGATGCCCGGTACCGATTCCTTGGGGCGTGGGCCTCTTCTCGATATAGGACTTTATTTGAGGGGCCAGTTGGCAAGGCCTGGTTTCTGGGGGATCGTTTCATGCGTCAGACGATGGGCAACCCTGATCAGGGTATCCCCTCAGTACCTCCAGACGACATGCGATCCACTGAGGGACTCACTCCCTGGGAGGTCGAGGAGCTCATGTTGGGTACTGATGCAGTTCTGTTGTTGGAGGAGGGAGATTACGACCTATCGCCATACATACTTGATGGCTCCACTGACAGGTGTTTATACTCCCACGAGGAGGGCTGCTGGCATGCCATCATCGAGTCGAGTTCGGGCTGCAGATACCCCTTCGACTAGCAGGGCCGACACATTGAGGAGTGGGGCTAGAGAGATCCCCCCGACTTATCGGTATGCTGGGTGGCCGGATCTTCCGACCGAGCTGACAGGCTGGCGGTATGGGACATCCTACCCAATTCCATTGGAGCCTCCATTGCCTGATCATCGATACATCAGTGACCCTGACTCGCCACCGATATGCTTTACAGTTTTGATTTATCACTCAACTATTAAGACATTCATTCATTCACTGATGACTTGCACTTACATATGCAGCCTCCCAGAGGGTACACTGATGGGTTACTCGGAGTGGTGGCCTCACTCGAGAGCATGGTCCTGCGGAGAAAGACACAGCTGTTCATCGCCGGCGTCTCAGTACTTTTCGATTTCCTTGCATTTATCATACTTCTGATAACAGACTGCAATTGAACATTTCATTACATTGGTTAACTGCATGTGTAGAGCACATCTAACACACCGTATTCACATACTATATCTGCAAGCACACACCCTACGTAGCATCCCCGCATCTGCATCTGATATACATACTTTGGCTGATGTATTCAAATTTCCCTCTTTTGTTGTTGTTGTTGTTATTTTTTTATTATTATTATTTTTATTTTTTCAGATGCCACCGCTACAGGCTGGGCCATCCAGGCCTTCTCGAGGAGCTAGGAGAGGGGACTCGACTCGCAGCCGAGGCAGGCGTAGAGCGCCTATCAGGGATGATGATGAGTCCAGCGAGGAGGAGGAGTTTGCGCATCCTCAGTCGGAGACATCCGCAGGCAGAGAGGAGGATTCTAGCTTCGATTTTGAGAGTGGAGGTGATGCCGAGGAGGGTTCCGAGGACGGCAGCTCTGATTGGGATGATGGTGCTGGTGGAGGTGGTGCAGAGGCTGCTCAGCTAAAGAGGATGAAGAGAGCCTCCTGATCTTGAGCCTGACAGCACTGATGCAGATGTTCTTGTTTTATTTTCTTTTTTTTTTTACTAGTAGTTGTAGCACATCAGCTTTAGGCAGTTTTATTTTCTTTAAAACTTGTATCCTATTGTAAAAATGTTGTAACAAAAGAAGTTATGACGGAATGAAACAGCTTTTTGTTCAAAAAGTGTTGTATTTTGCATTCTTAGCATCGCATCGCATCATTTTGCACAAAAATGAGATTGAATGGAAATGGAGCATTATACATCGCCAATTCAGGTAATGAGCCAACATAGCAAACTAAACAGCTTAACTCACTAAGAAACAACAAAACCTTAGCAAGTTTACAACTCGATAAGCAAACTTCGAAAATTGTTGATAAACAAAGGGCAACCATTCGATGAACAAAACTCGACAACTCGGTAAACTTAACAACTCGTTAAGCAAAACTTAGCAACTCGATAAGCAAAACTTAACAACTCGACAAGCAAAAGCATTTTAGACAAACGGGGCGATGGAATGCATCCGAAACAGAGGTAAACTCGGACCTTCAACACTCCCAACACATGGAAAGGCTAGGAGCTCTCTTCTAGAGACTAGGAAAAAGCCAAAAACCAGTTTTTCTCCATGGCCGACCACCAAAAGTGGCTGGCCGACCAGTTTTTTGCTCAGTAAACCAGTTATGTGGTCGGCCGACCAGAAAAAGTGGTCGGCCAACCAGTTGGCATGGTGACCTCCAGATTTTTGACACTTGTCCTCCAAACAGTGCCTTATCCTCCATAAAAGTTCCAGCTTCGTGGTTCTCTCATTTCATCTCAGTTTTACATCAAAATGGAGGCATTTCTCATCCAAAATCTCACAACTTGGATTGCTACCTTAGACGGCTCGAAAAAGTTGAACTTCCGAGGCTTTGGCATAAATGCACTATTTACGATGAGTAGCACTCCACTGCACCTTTCATTTCTCCATGCCACGGCAAGGTTTTGGAACCCGGTAACACATGTCTTTAGTTTTGGCGGGCAAGAGATGTGTCCTACCTTCGAAGACTTCCAAGCTTTGATGGAATCCAAACGCAACGAAGAAATCTTGCCCCAGCTTCGCTTTGGCCACGCACAAGCCTTAGGGCGAATATGTGGGCTTTGATCCGTGACAGGGAATTAGACATCCTTAGCTTGATTCATCGCTTTTCTGATGCTGGTGATCGCGGTGATCACCATTGGCTAGGTTTTTGGCGTCATACCCTTTGTTTGTGCATGCTATCTCACTTTTTGCTTGCCCCAGGCTTCAGTGGGTCTAGCATTCGTCTGATCGAAGTTGCCCAAGGCTTGAAAGAGGGCAAGAGCTGCATTGCCATGACATTGGCCGAGACATTGATGGGCTTAGATGCTTTCTATCGCCGGGAAACGACAAGATTTGCGGGGAGTCCACTACTGCTGCAGGTAATGTTCCCACCCTTCCTCACATATATATTGCTCACATCACTCGGCCCTCAGGCTTGATTTTTCTCTCAAAACCCTTTTCTCACTTATCTCTCATCGTACATCTCTCTATTCTTTAATCTCTCATTTTTTATCCTTCCCCAGGTGTGGTTGATAGACAAATTGCAAGTTGTGGACTCTTGCCCAGCATACTCAGCTCGCGGCTACTTCTTTCGACGACGTCTAGTCGATGCCCTTGATGAGGGATGACGGTTTGATCGGATGTGCAATTTGTTCGCAGACTGCATTGCTTGGCGCTGTCCTTGGCTCAATCTACCGGCAATGAGCTACAGCATGTCCCAGCAGGCCGGGATTCAGTTGATTGGCCTGACACACTGCGTGTTCTACTTTCCTTTTCGGTTCCAGCGCCAGTTCGGCCATGATCAGATTTGCCCAGCAGAGGAGATAAAGTACCCAGCTATATTTCTGATCCGAGGCGCACAGCTAGCTCGGTATGCCACGGCATGGAGGACGAGAGTGCTTCTGGCCCCCGCTCCCACTTTTAGTTACACCTTATCTGATGAGTGCATAGATTAGCTCAATGAAGAGGCACAGATTAGGCCCAGCTTGGCATCAAAAGCTTCGACCAGCTCTGGGAGGGGGCACAGGAACACCTGACCTATCTATGCCCCGAATTTATTGCTTTATCAGTACTTTCAAGTTTTCTTTATGAATGTAACCAAAAGCAACTTCAATTTGTATTCAAGAGTAGGAGAACTCTGTATTGAAATCAATAAAATTGATGGTTGTGGGCTCTGAAAATTTTTCGTTTGGTGCAAAAATGGTCTAAGTCATAAAAAGATTAATTTGAGCAAAATCAACTTTTATTAAAACTTTTCAAAACCATTTTCGATATGGATCAGAACTGGACACGCCTGAGATTTGTCACTGAGATGTACAACCCTGGATCCCGACAACTAGAAAGTTGCCCCTAGTCTGAATAGCGCTGTACCGAAGATCACAATCGAAGCTCTTGAATGCGGAACAGACAAAGATGACCAAACATGATCACATGGACAAAGTTGATTGGGGAAGTGTTTATGGCTGGACTTCAGGATGAAGTTGCCTATGTATCCCGAAGATGGGAATCACGCCTTACGTAGTTCGGCTAGGGTTCACTCGTGTATTGACACTCTTCTTTTGCGCTCTAACTTTTGCCAAGGCCGCCCTTTGCGGGTTTTCAACCTTGCGAGCTCAATTTTTATAATTTCAAATTTTTCTATGCTCTAACTTTTGCCTAGGTCACCCTTTCGGGTTTTCGGCCTAGCGAGCCACTCAGGGGTAATATTTCTTCAATTTGTCCATGTTGATTGGCTGTGAGAACTCTAGGCCATCTAGGTCCATCAGAACGACAGCTCCACCCAACCAAATAGACTTAATGATGTAGGGACCAGACCAATTGGGTCTGAACTTGCCCCTAGGGTCATGGATGGGAGCTCGGCTGTCTTTGAGCACCAAATCTCCTTCCTTCAAATTCCTGGACTTAACTTTCTTATTGAAAGCCCTGGCAATTCGTCGTTGATAACCTTGAACATGGTACAGTGCTTTTAGCCTTCTCTCATCAAAGAGCATGAGTTCCTCGAATCTGCTCTGCCGCCAATCTGCCTCAGCTATCTGACACTCAGCCAGCACTCGTAATGACGGAACTTCAATTTCGATAGGTAGAATGGCCTCCATCCCATAAAACCAATAAATACAGAGTCGCTCCAGTAGAAGTTCTAATTGACGTCCGGTAGCCCCACAGAGCAAATGGCAGCTTATCTGGCCAGTCTCGGTAGGTTTCCACCATCTTCTGCAGAATGTGTTTGATGTTCTTGTTGGCGGCCTCAACTGCTTCGTTGGTCTGCAGCCGATATGTGGATGACTTATGAAAAGCCACGTTGTATTTTTCTAACAAGTCAATCACTTCCTTCTTGAAGTGGGAACCGTTATCTGAAATAATCTCGTTCGGGACCCTGTAGCGACAGATGATGTTGTTCCTGATGAACTTCGAAACATGTGAAGCCTTCAACACCGCATAAGATTGGGCCTCAACCCACTTTGTGAAATAGTCTATCACAGCCAGAATGAACTCATGCCCATTGGACCCCTTCGGAGTGACAGCCCCGATCACATCGATTCCCCAAACTGAAAATAGCCATGGCGAAGTCATATTGTACAGCTTCGACGGCGGGATGTTCATGCGGTTTGCATGGATCTGACATTTGTGCCATCGCCGAACAAAGCTGATACAATCCTCCTCCATGGTGGACCAGTAGTAACCCTGTCTAAGGATTTTCTGGGCTAGCATCACCCCGTTCATGTGTGCTCTGCACTCGCCTCCATGGATGGCCTCCATTAGGCGCTTCGACTCTTCAGCCTCAACACACAGCTTATGCATTCCCATATGACCTCTCTTGTACAGTTTTCCTCCTCAGATGATGAACTGAGCGGCCATTCTTCAAATTGCCCTCTCGTCTTTGGCATCTGCCCCTGGTGGATACGCTTCTTTCTCCAAGAAGTTCCAGTCATCGTAATACCAGGGGTTCAACCTCTTTTATGGTAGTAATTGACTCGTAGGCCGGCGCAAACTTCTGGTCAATGATGATCGGACGCATCCGGACTCCAAAATGGATGTCTATCATAGATGATAGAGTTGCTAATTAATCTGCGAACCTGTTGTTTTCTCTTAACAGATAAGCAAAGTTCAGTTTCTCAAACCAAGGAATCAGCAAGTCGAAGGTCAGGTGATAAATTCTCATCTTTTCTTCTTTGACTTTACAATCTCTTTTAACTTGAGATACAACAAGGTTCGAGTCACTGATGACGTCCAACCGTTTTGCCCTAGTTCTAGGGCGGCTTCTAAACCAGCAATGCATGCTTCATACTCTGCTTCGTTGTTCGAGACTTTGAATTCGAGTTTAAATGCTAGAGGGATATGGGAATTGTCGGATGCTATCAGCAACACCCCTATCCCATACCTGTACTGGTTTGATGCTCCGTCAAAATGCATCGTCCAAAACTTATGTTCGACATTCAAAATGGCCTCGTCTGGGAATAGGTACTCAACTGCTTCATCCCCTTTCACTGGATGATCAGCTAGGAACTCCGCTACCGCTCTCCCCTTCACTGATTTGTGCGTCACATACTTCAGATCAAATTCAGAAAGTAGAAGCAACCAACGAGCTAGTCTACCCGTAAGTGCCGGTTTCTCAAAGAGATATTTGATGGGATCTAATCTTGAAACCAACATTACAAAGTGAGCTAACAGGTAGTGCCGCAGCTTCCTGGTAGCCCATACTAAGGCTAAGCAAGCCTTTTCCAACGGAGTATAACAGGTCTCGTAATCCAGCATCTTCTTGCTCAGGTAGTAGATAGCTCTCTCTACTTTGTCCTCAGACTACTGTGCAAGCATACAGCCCATTGTAGTTTCAGTTACTGAAAGGTACAAAATCAACAGTTTCCCCAACTCAGGCGGTGACAACACGGGTGGGTTCTGTAAGTATTGCTTGATCTGTTCAAAAGCACCTTGGCATCGGCCGTCCCATTGGAACTTCGTTCCTTTCTTCAGGAGACCAAAGAGTGGTTCACAAGTCAAGGTTAATTTTGCGATGAACCGTCTTATGAATTGCACTTTACCTAGAAAGCCTCGCACCTCCTTTTCAGTCCTCGGTGGTGGCATTTCTAAGATGGCCTTGATTTTGGAAGGGTCGACTTCGATACCTCTCTGTGTAATCAAGAACCCAACATTTTCCCTGCTGTAACACCAAACGTACATTTCTGAGGATTCAGCCGCAACTGAAATTCTCTGATCCTTTGGAAAAACTTTTGCAAGGCTGTGTAGTGGCCCTCTCTTTCTTTGGACTTGACAATCATGTCGTCCATGTACACCTCAACCTCTTTGTGGATTATGTCGTGCAATATTGTGGTTGCAGCCCGTTAATATGTAGCTCCAGCATTCTTCAGCCCAAATGGCATCACTCTATAACAATAGGTCCCCCACGGGGTGGTAAAAACAGTCTTCTCCCGGTCTTCGAGTGCCATCACAATCTGATTGTAGCCTGAAAAGCCATCCATAAATGAGAGCAATGCATGCCCCACTGTGAAGTCCACTAACTCATCGATATGCGGAAGAGGAAAGTCGTCCTTCGGACTGGCTTTGTTCAAATCTCTAAAATCCACACATACCCGAATCTTACCATCCTTCTTCGGCACCGGAACTATGTTGGCCAGCCAAGTTGGGTACTCAGATACCAGCAAGAACCCTACGTCAATTTGCTTGGTGACCTCTTCTTTAATCTTGAGAGCCCAGTCTGGGCGGATCCTCCTGAGTTTCTGTTTAATGGGTCGGGCCCCTGGGTCAAGAGGGATCCGGTGCTGTACAATCTCAGGATCGATTCCAGGCATGTCTTCATAGGACCACGCGAAAACATCTTTGAAATCTTTTAATAAAGTGACTAAGCGCTCGCGCTCCTCCGAAGACAACGTGGACCTGATCTGGACTAGCCGCGGGTCCTTCTCAGTACCAACATTAATTGTAGTGATTTCATCAACCAAGGGTTTAACAAATCTCTCCTGCTCTTGATTAATTAAACATTGTAAAATCGGAGGAATTTCTTCCTCGTCTTTTTCATAAAAATTTTGAAAGTTCTGATTAATACAATAAATCAAAGGCATAGAAAAGTACTCAGAAACCACAGCCATTCCATTATCATTAATCACGTCCAAATCGTCCGATTCCTCTATTACAACATACTCAAAAGAGAAAGAAAAAGACGACCTACATAAGACTGTGGCATTCGGGTTGTCACCCCCAGGAATACCGGACTCAGACTTAGACCAACTGGAACCTGATTCCGACCCTACAGACTCAATGGAATTAGATTCCGGCTCACTACCTGACCCGGTGCTGCATGATAAAAATCACTCCTCGTACTACCAGATGAGGGAGGGTGCGATGGATACATCCAAAATGTTTGAAGGTGGGCTCGCAGCCATTTCATTTGCGATCATGGACACCGAGAAGTTATCCCCCAAGCACTTCTGTACAATCGGAGGATCTAAAAGTAGACCAGCCAGTGCTACCCCTATTTCGATCTCGGTGTTCTTAGAATCCACTTTCCCACACTGCTCAACTTCGGCTGATGGGTCTGTCAGCTCCTCGGCAACAATATCCCCGGATAATTGTAGGTCAAAGAAGATCTCAAACCCTGGCAAGCGGCGCTTCTCTGCATTCAACCATGGCTCTGGAAAACCACAGAATGGAAAATCTTCCCCCTCCCAGACAAAGCGTCCGTTTAGGGTACCCTAGATGGGTCGGTGCATTAACTCATAAGGTTTCCCCGCCTGCTTTGCTCTGGCTTTCCCAACCATCTCCTTGCCTTTCCTCACCCAGTCCTCTTTGGTGGGCAGATAACCCAAACCAAAGGTATGTGGGTTGCGCGGCACTTCGGTCGATATTGCAATGCCTTTCCAGCCACTTTTTCCTAGTCCCATCCCAGGGACGTGCTGGAGTTTGTTCATGAGGTATACTGACTGAGCACTAACATACAACCCTTCATCAACAGCTAAGATGTTCTGTACGACCCGGGCCTCGGCTAGGGTAAAACCCGATAGGAACACATCCTCCGTGCCATGCTTGATTTCCAAAATCGATGTAGACACTTCTGGCAGCGGATGGATTGACAAATTCCCGAAAACTATAACCACCCCCTTCCCGTGAGGGTATTTCAACATCTGATGCAGTGTGGAAGAGATCGCCTTCACCTAGTGCAGCCACGGCCGCCCTAGGAGTAAATTAAAGGTTATGGGAACGTCCAAGACATGAAAGTCAATCTCGTGTTGTCCTGGACCAACCTGAGTTTGAATTTTCATAGTTCCCATCACCTCTCTGCTTGTGTTATCATATGCCCTTATCACCTGGGCTGTTGGCACAAAGTCTGCGGGCTTCAACCCGATTACATATGTCGTCTTTGACGGGCACACATTAATAGCGGATCCTGTATCGACAAGAACCACCGGTATCCATTTGCTTCTACATTCCACAGAGATGTAGAGCGGTTTGTTATGATTCGCGCCCTCAGGCGGTAGTTCCTTGTCAGAAAAGATCAACATCGGGGAAGCCCCTCCCAGAAAAACCAATCCCACCAGCTGTTCAGGCGTGGTGTCTATTGAGAGTTTGGCCTTGCCCATTGCCGATAGGACAGCTTGTCTATGAACATGTGAATCCATAAGCAATCCTCAGATGGAGATGTCTACTTGTATCTTTTTCAACTGCTTCAGCACGGCCTCTTCTTCAAGTAGCTTCTCTTTCTGCTTCTCCGACTCCTTGTCCTTCCCGAACGCCTCTGGTTGATCTAGGTGCGGGGGTTTGAAATACCGCCCACTCCTAGTCATATGGTTAACTTCACCAATATACCAGGTATCATTCGGTTGATTGCTCCTCCAGTCCTCATCAGTGTGGGCGAGACATAGGTCATCATCTTTCCACCATATTCCATCGGCAACCGACAGATATCTATCCGGCTCTGTTATAACTGTCCTTGTACGCACAGCACCTTCCGTCCCTGTGCTCGCAGCACGCTCTGTTCTTGTGCACACAGCACGTTCAGCCCCCACAGGAGCTTTGGCCTTTCTGGCTCTCTTAGAGTCTTCGATCCCTTCCCGTTCAAACTGCTTCAGTGCAACCTGCTGTTCAACATCTCCTGTACTCAAAATACCCAAATCTCGAGCAAAATTCTTGGCACCGGCGCTCTCCGGCGATGCATGCTGATTTCCGGTCCTTCCGGCCACAACTGATGTCCTTGTCTCCGACAGGCCCTGTTCAAGCTGAGATTCTTCAACAACATCTGGTTGGTCATCAAGCCACCCTGTAACCTCTACTGACCCATTAAAATTAAACCAGTTGACTATCATGTCTGCTGGATCTTGTTCGTTGAAAAATTGAAGGTTAGCAATGTCCTCTTCCAAATCCGTTAGGTCATCTAGCATCTGATCAAGTCCATCTTCCCGTACTACGCAAATCTCTGCCCCCATTGGCAATTCCACAATCGGCCTAACCCGGCCCACTGACGTAATGTAGCCACCCAGATTGTATACCTCCTCAGTAAAGCTCCTAAATTCCTCAGACCCTGAATCACTAGTCCCACTTTCCTCCGAAGTCATCCCGGTTCTATCTTCGATAGTCACCACCATTGGTTCAGGTTGGGTTCGGGAGATGTCCAACATGCACAAGTCAGTGCTGTCAGGAATGAACACCTCTAGCTTGGGTAGGTGAGACGGGGTGATGTATATGCTAGGGTCGTATGACACAACCCCAGTTTGGATTGAGTTGATGCGTTTAGAAGGTGGAGCTTGGTTATGTGGTGGGAGAGGGTTGGTTATGACATTCGATTTCTCCGGAGGCACGATCACCCTATTGTCAACGAGATCCTGAATCTCATGACACAATCTATAGCACTGGTCAGTGTCATGACCATGCTATTGGTGAAACGCGCAGTATTTAGCTGGGTTGTGGGGGGGGAAGTTTTTCTGGCAATGGCCGCGGCTCTAGGGGCTTCAAGTGCCCTTTCCTGATCAAAACCCCTAAAGCCTTGGACAAAGACGTGTATAGTGGGGTGAAGGTTCTTTGGCTTCGAGGTGGGTACTTGGTTGTTTGTGAGTTACTTCCGGACGCGCCGATGAATGGTGTAGCTGCAAGGGTTCTTGGGGTGGTGGTGGTGACCATGCTCACATCTGAAGCTCTGGCAGCTGCAGCACTGCTTGTGCCTGCATTCGTACTGCGGTTGAAAGTTCTCCTGGGCTGCTCTCTATCATTATCGATCAGACCCTGTTTCAAGGCGTCCTCGATCTGCACCCCGATCTCATGTAGATCTCCAAAAGTGGGGAGAGGGAGGACAATCATCTTTTGCATGAACTTGCGCTGGAGGTTGCGCACAACCATCCGTATTTGATCTTTGTCAGTTGGCCTAATGGTCATCATCGAGGCATTGGCCCTCCAGCGGGTTACAAAGTCAGAAAAGCTCTCCTTCGGCTCCTGTCTAGTCGTCTCAAGATCACAAGTTGTGATCTCGATCTATGTGTTGTAAGAGTATTGAGCTACAAAGGCCTCGGCCATCTCCTCTCAGTTCCTCTTGACGGAATCTTCCAATTTTGCATATCAAATGGCCGCTACACCCGACAGGGTCCGGCCGAACAAAGAAAGTTTCTGTAATTTGGTGAGGCCCATCAGCCTTAGTATGTTCGGAAACAGCCGCAAATGCACCATGGGATTCCCAAATCCGTCAAAGCGGTCAATATGTGGCATCTTAAACCGGTCCGACAAAGTTACGGCCGCATCAGTATACTCGTCCTCAATGTTCGGAATGGACTTCACACCTTGAGATTTCTTGAACAGCTTTTCAAGCTTGCTCACTTTTAATGCCATGGGGTCCACCTCGAACTCGAAGGGAGAATCCGGTAGATTGATAGGCGTGGGTGCCTTGGATAGTTGAGGTAGAATCGGGGGCAGAGGTGGCCCCGTTGGGATGTCTGTATCCTCCTGGACATTCTGGACATTCACCGTCTCCCTCGGGTATTGGGACTCTTGGTGGGGGAGGAGCTTCGTGTGAAGCAGATGCTCCAGTTTGCTGTTGTAGCCTGGCAATTAACTCTGCCTGTTGAGCCATGACCTCAGCTTGTTGTTTGGCAAATTATGCTTGACGAACAGCGTCCTGTTGCATAGTTTTCATACTTTCTTGGAGTTGACACATCATTTCCTCCATTCCTGCTATACTGCCCTGATCTAACTGAACTGTCGGTATATCTGCCTCTGTAGTAGACTCGGAAATCTTAACCTGACTGCTCAAAGACCACTAATCTTGAAACTGCGATACCGATACACTGTGCCTCACTGACCTCCGTCTAGCAATCGGGGGTAAAGAGTAGAACACTGGTTGTCTGTCTATCAGATCCTCAAATCGATGGATTCTGCGACCTCTAGTCCAAAGTGCTTGGGGAATATCTGCTTAGTCGGAAGCAATTGTGCTAAACTACCTAGCAAAAAGATAAATAAAGCATAATAAGGAAATAAACAACTAGAAAAACGGATAGCATAACGGCTTAAATAAGCACAACACACAGTTGGCATTTGTAAGCTGAATATACTGTTCTCAACTACTGATCATTGTTTCCAAACCCCTGCCCCAAATCTAAATCTGATACCCGCGGATATAACTGATTCTCAAAACACTGATACCCTCAGGCCTGATGCCCAGACTTGCAAACTGAGACATGCATTCTTGTAGAGACGCACTCTAAAAGCACATAACAAGCAAGTGAGAGCCAAAACACCCCTATGGAAGGGTAGGATTTTTCTGTCCTAGTTTCGTCAAGAACTAGGATTTCACTACGCACACAGCGGTTTCAAACAACCTATAATCGGGTAAGCAACCTGTCTTAGTTTGGGATGGTCACTATGGATTCTGAATATGCACTAGGTCGAATGGTCAAAAAGGGTGCCCCAGTAAAAATCGGGGTTTGTATTCCCATTGTGGCAGAGCCCGTAACCGGTCAGCCTTATGGCACGCTTCTCAAAGCGAGCCTCCAGCAAACCGTTTAGGAATAGTAGACGGCAAGCACTGTGTCCTAGGCGTACCAATGCACATGCAATGCAAAGAAACACATAAGTGTAGTCAAAACAAGATAACATAAGTTCGAGTCAAGTTCTCTAACTCTCCAGCAGAGTCGCCAGAAACTGTAGAAGTCCCCGAACGTCCCGGGAAAATCCCGTTTTGTCCATTGGGCTTACTACAGTTCGGACTCAATGTCACGATTCTTAATCTGATCTCACAAAGTGCAATACGAGATTGATAAATCACCAAAGAGTCCAAATCCGACAAATCATTTTGAAAAACTGATTTTTAGAAAGAAGTGCCAAACATGGACTGCTTTGCCAGATACAGAGTCGCCACCTAAATATTTTATTTTGGGGGAATTTAGGAAACCCTGACTCGTGCCTAAGGCCACGTGTCCGTCATCACCAAAGTTGCCTCGGCTCGGAAACTTGGGTATGATTGGGGAAGATCATGCAATGAGCACCCCCGCTCGCCCGATCAAAGATCAGCCACTACTAAACATGATATCTTATTTTTGAAAACATATGTGCTCTTATTCCGATTTATTAGCCTAGAATTGCTACGTGATGCGCACAACATACAAGTATAGACTGGATCATCTAAGTTGAAACAAAACATCTCATGTTTGTTTTTTAAAGCAGTTTGCTACTCGTAAGTAGGCTAAAATACGGATTTTGCCACCCTCAAGTGGGCTTAGAAAGCATGGTGATTTGGCACTCTCAAGTGGGCTTAAAACTCGCAATCGATGAATTGTTCCAATCTAAATAATCCAACCTTCACCCATAGGCATTCAGGCAGGTATATCACATAAGCAGTTAGCCTCATGGCAAGCATGCTATCATGGCAGTCAATCACACACATGCAAGGATGCTAAAGCATAAACACTCACCGAGTACTCCAAGCCAAAACAGAAACTAGTTAGTAATCAATGCATGATCCTAGTTCATGTTAAGATGGCTAATGCAACACATGCAAAATGAAACTAAGATAGGCTCGGCTATTCTAAGATGGCATATGAGATGCTACAGATAACATGTATTCAACTCGGAATTGAAATACGATGCAGTTAGTATGATGCGCCGAGGCCGGTGCATGCAAGACAGATGAATGAATGCAAACATACGAAGCATAAAGATACTAATTGAAACATGCCCTAAAACTAACAATCGTAAGCTGGTAAGTAAAAGGGAGAAAGACGTGGGGTTAGAAGACATGCAGCACATACATGCACACTTATTACAAAATTCACCCTCTCGATGGAGGGTCCGAATAAATAATACAAAACCAACTAGCTAACCTAAGCTAATCTAATTAAACTAGTTATTACACAACGAAATGAATAATAAGCTATAGCTAATTATTACACAACATTAACTAAGTAAGCAATCTAAATTAGCATACAAACTAAATGAATGTGGGCTGCCTTAGCTCTGCTTCGAATGACAAAGGACACATGCATGCTTGAATTGCCTTGTTCGGAAATCCCTCGCGACGCCCCAACTCGTCTTTGTTTGCAATTGATCTCAGAAACTTGCACAAGGCTCTAGAGAGATGAAACTCCACCCTGGGAATCTGTGGGAAGGCTGCCGACCATCTTATAGGCATGGGAGACCAACTACCGACCACCTTTTGTAGTGGAAACCAAACAAAGTGGTCGGCCGACCAGTTTCCTCTCCTTGTTTCTGGTTTTCTGCAACAAAGGGAAAAAAGAGAAAGAGAGATGCATGGCAAAGTATTTGCAACACATGTGTGCACGACCACTCTCCCCATCATTGCATAAGCTCAAGGGAGTGTAGTCCTCGACCCTCGGGCCACCAATCACGCATTTCGATGCATGATGGCCGAGGAGCCGAATTGCACGACTCAATATGAAATGAATGCACATTCAAGCACCTAAAGCCAACAACTCCATCATGGGTAGTCAAGAATGTCGGCGACTGGAAATCGAGGCACGTTTCGTCACTTTGAGTACGAGACGTCCCTCGTTTCCCGTGTTCGGACTAACTCCTATCCCAAACACAATGCAACAAACATGGCATGCACAAATGCAACTCTAGCATGCAATCCTAATGCAATGCAACTAAGTGATGCAAACATGCAAGGGATAACATGCAAACATGCAACTAGCATACACAATGCTATAAGCTACATGGCATGCACAATGCTCTTGACACTAGCATACACAATGCACATGGAACTAATATACACAATGAGATGAATAAGGCATGCACAATGCAATGATCAATCATGCGACAACGTGGCATACTCAATGCTATGAACTACAATGGCATACTCGATGCAAAATGGACTTAAACCAAAATGGATGGCCCTCAGCCACACCCAAATCAGTGGCCAAAGATGATGAAAACAATGCTCCAAAACTCATGCAAACATGCCCAATGCAATGGCCCCAAGCCTAAGGCATAAAACACAACTTTCCAAACGCATTGAAAAGGATGAAATATGGAGTGCAAGGACACATGTTTCAACTCTTAAATGGCATACAAAATGACTCCAAATGATGTAAACAACTCACACAATGCATGCTGAATGGCCCAAGCACCGAAATTAGTGAAGTGTATTACACTATAGGTATGCAGGGCAATGCTCAAATGGCCAAACCAACTCCAAACAAACCCTATGCAGGCCAGAATAGGAGCGAAAGTGAACTAAGATGATGGCTTGAAAGGCACAAAAATGAAGCTCATGCAATGGCTCACAAATGGGGTATAATGATGCAACTCTCAAGCACATTGAAAGAGTGACAAACATGAGAATATGGCCAAGAAATAAGCTCTAAAATAACATTCCTCATAATGCCAAAACATGCAAATACCTCAAGTTAAGCATGCAAGGGACCTCAAAAACTCAAAGCTAGGCAATGCTATTACACTACAAGCATGCATGGCAAGCATCATTCGACCAAGAGGCCTCAAAACAGAGCTAAGGCAGCCCAAAATATGAACAAAATCAATTTGGATCATGGCCAAAATATGCTAGAATAGAGGGCCAAAACATCATGCATTTCAAGCTAGTAAACATGATTTATACATATAGATAAAACCGTGAGCTAAAGCCCAGTGAATAATAATAGAGTAAAGGATTTAATGAATGATGTCCATCACAGAGTTAGAAATCAAATTCTTATCAGAAACAGATTCATATACATATTTGTAATCATTTCCATATTCAGATTTTGCATATAATCATACGTGGTACATCCCTTAGCGTTAACAAATCTGATGGCCCATAAAGGGACTGCCTTGAAGGCATTCTGATGACTCATGTGCACAGAGATGTTTCTGATGACCCATAAAGGGACGTATATCATATGATGCTAAGGATGCCATGAATAACTTTCAGAATTTTGGACAACCATTCATTCATTTCAAACATAGCATGGCATTTCAGATAACTAATTACTTCGTATCATAATATTCAGAAAATACTTAACATTAAACATAACTTTACAAAGTTATTACTCACAGATGATTGGTAGTCCTAACTAGATGGTAAGGAGGCCCTTCACTTGTTCTGAGGCACGTGACCTACATGAACACACATATGAACACACAATTGAAATACACGTTCGAATTGTACATAACTTATGTCGTTGCTCTTAGTGTGTTTCTAACCCTTAATCCTCATTATGGAGTCTTAAACATGGCTTAGAAATGCCTAGGATGGAATGAGGATGCAAGAATGCGTTGGAAAATATTTCTCAAGATTTGCTGAAAATAAGGTCCACGCTCGAGCATGGATTCCCTCGCTCGAGCAGACATACAGACAATGAAGCCCCGCTCGAGCATGGACTTCCCTGCTCGAGCGGACTGTAAACCTTGACAAAAGTACTGGATGCATGTTTTTCACGCTCGACGGGCGCTCGACCTACGCTCGAGCGTGAGACTCAGACCCTCACTTGAGCGTATATTCCTCCGCTCGAGCGGACAGCAAAACCCACAAACTTCTGGGTACATGCATTTCACGCTCGAGCGTATACTTCCACGCTCAAGCGGAGTGCACGTACTCAGAGTTCAAGCTCGAGCGTAAAGTCCCACGCTCGAGCGTGGATCAAATTTCTGGAAATTCCAGATTTGATCACCAAGCTCAAATTCGACCTTTGAAGCACCAAACTCAATTTTTTGGGCCCAAAACTTTGGAAAACACTTAATAACTCATAGAACAACATGTTTAAAAGATCATTTCAAGAAATCATGGCCCAAAAGGATATCAATTGTACAAAATTCAACTTTAAACTCAAAATCAATTTATGAAGATAACATGCATGAATTTTTCTTGTATCAAACTTCTCAAAACATGATCAAACACCACAAAACAACTTGAATCTTGATGATTTTCCAAAATGAAGATGAATTTCAAACATGCAAGAGAGGATTCATGGAAATCATGCTCAATTTGTAAGAAAATGTACATGTATGCATGACTTGCAACTCAAATCTTCCTTCTAAGCTCAATACACACCCTTAAACACATAATCTTCATGTTGATAACTTAGATTCATAATTTAGGGGTTGAATTCATACCTATAGTCTTGAATTAATCTAGCTCTAGCTTAGTTTTGATAAATCTAAGCCAGGGTCTTCAATTCTCCTTCAATTCTTCCATCTCTCTCTCTAGAATTGTGCTCTCTCTCTCTAGAATGTTTCACCAGATTTTTCCACTCAAGGGATAAAAGAAAATGAGCTCAAAATGAGCTTATATCTCACATATAAAGCTATGATGCTAAAATACACTAATTAGAACATAAGGCTTGCCAAACGCGACTTAACGAATCTGACTGAATCAATTTTTAATAAAACTTGCCATATGGTTCTAAAAATTTCAAATAACATATTGGTGGAGTCAATTTCAGTTTCGGGTGCCGATAAGGCTTTCAATTTACATATTAAAGTGAAATTCCAAACAGATATTTCTGTAAGTAACAGATAGAAAGCCAAATATCATGCAAATCACATAATAAACCCATAATTTATTTTATTCACTTAATTAGCATCCTTAACTTTTGATTAATGGCTAATTGTGGATCAGGGTTATTACAAGAGTGATCAAGATAGAGCTTAAAAAGAGGGAAAAGGAGTTACCCTTGAAGCTCAACAAAACTAGCAAGTTTTGGGAGCAAAAACCAACTCTTCAACCTCTGAAAATACCCTCCAAGAACCTCAGATCAATGATGGAGGTGTATGGCTATGAGGTGTGGTGCAATAGGTCAAGAACAATACACACTTTGAGCCAAAATATAGAGATATGGAGAGAGATATGTATTTTGCCTTCAACCAAATTCTGAACCTGTGCAAAGGAGAGGGAGGGCCTCTCTTATAAAGGTTTGAAGCTAAAGCTTCCTCAAGAAGCTAAAAGCTTGGATTCAAATCCTGCATACACATGTATGGAGGATACAGTCTGTGCCTTCTAGCTGGCATAGCTGGCATCCACACAATCTAACAAAACAGGAGGAAACCAGCCAACCAGAAAAGGTGGTCGGCTGTCCACTTTCCCTGGTCGGCCGACCAGGGCAAGTGGTCTCCCAGATAAAAAGTGGTCGGCCAAGAGTATTGGTGGTCTCCACACTGAAAGCAAGCCAATGGAGGGATGGGAAACCAGAAAATGTGGCCCAAAGATCAAGAAAACCAGTTTCCCGAAAAGAAAATTGGCTGGCGGGAAAAAGTGGTCTCCCACCCTTGTACCACCTCCCAAACAAGAAAAACAAGGTTCATGCCAAAAATGAACCAACACGGATGCAAAACGAGAGCTCGGGAGGAAAAGCGCGCGGCCGGGGGCCTCGAAAACTGACTGTTGAGCACAAAAGGTGGCGTACGACCACAAAAATGGTCTCTCGGACCACAGTGTCCCTCTAGATAGAGGAAACAAGGTGTGTTCCAAAGAACGTGCCAAACGGAGAATGTTAAGTGGTCCCGAACTGAGGCACACGGCCGACGGCTCCGAAAACTGAAAACTAGTCTCCAAACGGGAACAGTGGCCTATGACCACGAAAAGTAGTCTACCACCACTGAGAGATGGTCTACAAGACCTCTCCCTCCCTCTGGGAAGAGAAAAAAAAACTCGGTCCGCGGATCGAGTTAAAGTAGAAAGGGTCCCAAGGTCCGGAGGTGAGGCTCTCGGCCAAGAACTTCGAAACCTCGAAACGAGCACAACATGCGCGATCACCGAGCGCTCAATCGATGACGTCTGAATCTTAAGGTTGGTCAAATATTGGGTGTCTACACCCTTGCCCCAGCAAATTAATGAACAAGACCATCGATCCACGTCAGTTCATGGCACAGAGCGTTGAAGGGAATGCTGCACACGCGATGAATAAGAAGGGTGGGGGCTGCGTTCGTTTAGGGTCCATATTGGTGTCCAAATTTGGCAGATCACAAGAGGGAGAAGAGTAGTAGGTTTGAGCTAGATGTCTAAAAGGCTATTCTTCAATAGCAGAGGAGAGGGTAAGACACTTGCTGAGTTGGATTCAGCGATGAATCGAGGTGGTGAAACATTGCGAACAGGAAGTAGGACGTCGGGGGAGGGCGAAAGGCGCCATTCTCTGTGTCGTCGAAGTAGGTCACCTAGGAAGGAAAGGCAACAGCAAGGGAACTCCCCGCGCTCACGAAGTGAGACCAGTTGGGCACCGCATCCATTGAGCTTTTCAGTCTTCGTAGGGAACAAATCGATGACAGAGACAGATTCGATCATTCGCAATTCAAATGTGGCAGTGGAATTCACCCGACAGATTTTTCCGCTGGAAGTCCAATAGTCGATGGTGGGCGATCTGATTTCAAAGTTTTTCGGGAGGGCGTCCATGGAACGGTGAAGGGGCTATACACCGCCTATGCGATCGGCATGTGCCTACGTGCTACGCGGTGGGAGATAGAACAGAAAGATGAACTCATTCAAAACTTAGAAGCTCGCATAGAGAAAGCTGAACGTGAATTAAGAATAGTCAACACTGCCAATACATTGTCGGCAGGCCAATCTAACCCGATTGTGGAGGAAAGGGTGACAAAATGGCTTATAAGCCATGCGATTGTCGATCGACAAATGGCAAGCATGTTTGCGATAGAGGTTGCAAAGACCAGGGCCTATGAACAAGGCTTCCATGACGATCGAAAAATTGGGATACAGAAGACGAAAGAAAAACTCATCAATGAGGTATGTCGATGCGAGAATCATGGATTCAAGCACGGGTGGATCAAGGCTCTCCAGGCCATGGAAGCTCTTTTCGCAGCAGGCATTGATTCGGCGTTGCCATTATATCAGGGTCACAATTTTCCCTTCTCGGCCTTCGAAGTGGAGAGTGACGACGAAGGTGGTTCCAAATAAAACTGAACACATTGTAACTTTTTAACGCAAATTGGATACGGACTATGTAATTACGATCAATTTAATGAAACATATTACTTGAAATGTTTGTAAGTTATTTTAGTCAATGTTTATAAATTAATCCATGATCATCAACCATTTTATGTCAATTGCGTTGGCGCTTATCAATCACAGCGTTCATGAAAGGAGTTTCAAATGCGGATGCTCGATCGTGCCGACCGTGTTTTCCACGAAGGGTGCTCCAAATTCGGAGGCTTTTTATGTTGGCCAATTGTGTCATGCACAAAGGGCGCTCTGAATTCGGAGGCATTATTCGGCCCAATCGTGTCTTTCACGAAGGGCGCTCCGAATTCGGAAACTTTTTGTGTTGGCCAATCGTGTCATTCACGAAGGGCGCTCCGAATTTGGAGGCTTTATTCGGCCCGATCGTGTCTTTCATGAAGGGCGCTCCGAATTCGAAGGTTTTTTGTGTTGGTCAATTGTGTCATTCACGAAGGGCGCTTCAAATTCGAAGGCATTATTTGGCCCAATCGTGTCTTTCACGAAGAGCGCTCCGAATTCTGAGGCTTTTTGTGTTAGCCAATCGTGTCACACAAAGGGCACTCCGAATTCAGAGGCTTTATTCGGCCCAATCGTGTCATTCATGAAGGACGCTCCGAATTCGGAGGCTTTTTGTGTTGGCCAATCGTGTCACACGAAGGGCGCTCCAAATTCAGAGGCTTTATTTGGCCTAATTGTGTCATTCATGAAGGGCGCTCCGAATTCAGAGGCTTTTTCAAACAATCAAAACTCACTGGGAAAGAGGACATTATATTGAAAAAAGAAAGATACACACGGCATAAAATCAAAACAGGTTGTCGTGCCGTACAAGTTAATGATAAAACTTATGCAAGTGTGTGGAATTCCATGGGCGCGGCAAGCTTCCTCCATCCATGTCTTTGAGCCGATATGCCCCTGTTCCTATGATTGAATCAATCTGATAGGGCCCGTCCCAGTAGGACCCAATTTTCCGTTAGCCGGATTCCTGGCAGCGGGAAGTACTTTCTTGAGGACCAATTCTCCTGGCGTATAACAGCGTAGCTAAACACGTTGATTATACGACTTAGTGAGCTATTACTGGTACCGTGCCATGGATACAAGGGCACGGTCTCGACGTTCTTCAATCAGAGTCAAGTCCAAGGCCAACATCATGTTGTCTCGGCTCATATCAAAAACTTTTGATTTCAAGGTTGGGAGGCCGATCTCTAGAGGGATGATTGTCTGGGTTCCGAAGCATAAAGCAAACGGCATTTCCCCAGTGGATCGCCTCGGAGTAGTGCGATGAGCCCATAACACACTGGGCAACTCTTCGACCCATCTGCCTTTAGCTTTCTCCAGCCTCTTCTTGATGTCATCCAAAATAACCTTGTTGGTGGCCTCCACTTGACAATTGCTCTGGGGTAAGCCGGCGAGGAAGAATAGGGTTGGATACCATAAGTGTTTCACAATTCCCGATACACGCCACAATCAAACTGGGTACCGTTGTCAGAAACAAGTGCTCGTGGTACGCCGAATCTTGTTATGATGTTTTTCCATACAAAACGCTTTACGTCGGAATCTCGAATATGTGTTAGTGCCTCCGCTTCGACCCATTTCGGGAAATAATCTGTCGCAACAATTAGGAATCGCCTGTTATCCGGGGCCTGTGGTAACGGTCCAACGATATCAAGGCCCCATTGAGCGAACGACCAAAAGGGCTAGTGATAGAATTTAACTCCTCGACTTGTAGGTGATTCAAAGGGGAGAACTTCGCACATTGACCACATTTCTTAACATAACACTCAGCGTCAGATCGCATGGTCGGCCAATAGTACCCTTGCGATATGGCGCGGTGAGCCAGAGAACGTCCGCTCGAATGGGCACCACAGCTGCCTTCATGTATTTCTGACAAAAATTGCTTGATTTTATCTGGGTGAACACACTCTAAGTACGGCTCGGAGAGAGATTTTTTGTAGAGCTTCCTTTGCAGATCCAAATAGTATTGAAGGGCTTTGTTTTGGAGTTTGTGTGCTTCTTTCTTATCCATCGGGAGCTGTTCTGAAGACAGGAATGCGGCGATAGGGTCCATCTAACTCGGACCTGGTTTGATAAGGTTGACCTGAACTGGTTCTGAAGAGGCAATGCTCGGCTCGGGGATAAACCGTACTTCAATTGTTCGCTTAATTTCTAAGTTGATAGCAAAGGCTAGGCAAGCCAAGGCGTCTGCATGCGTGTTCTGATCCCGGGTTATTTGGTTCAATTCATGATGGTCAAATTTTGCCAGCAAAGAATTTACCGTTTTCATGTAGGTTGCCATACAGTCATTTTTGGTTGCGTATTCCCCCTTCAATTGATTGATGACTAGCTTTGAGTCACAGAAGATAAGCAGACGCCAAGCACCAAGAAGAAGTGCATTTTGTAAGTTGGTCAACAATACTTCGTGTTCGGCTTCATTGTTCGATGCTTCAAAACACAGTTTGACAGCCTGCTCGATTATTCCCCCGTTGGGAGCCATGAGCACTGCACCTGCCCCACTGCCACGTTGGTTGGATGATTGTCACAATACAATTGCCAAATGTCCCCAGTGTAAATTCTCCAGTTCGGCCTAGGTTGAATTTGATCAGACTTAAAGTCGGCGAGACATCCAGTGAATTTGGCCACAAAGTCGGCGAGCACTTGCCCCTTGATTGAGGTTCTGGGCAGAAATTGAATATCATACTGGCCGAGTTCGAGAGCCCATTTTGAAACCCGCCCTAATGCTTCTGCACTACGGAGTACTGATTAGAGGGGGTAGTCCGTTAGTACCCCAATGGTATGCCCCTGAAAGTAATGCATCAGTTTTCTTGCTGCCATGACGAGAGCAAGGACGAGTTTTTCCAACAGAAGGTAACATCTTTCGGCGTCAACCATTGCTTTGCTCACATAATAAACTGGACGTTGCTCCCCTAGTTTTTCCTTTAACAGTACGACGCTGACGGCCCGGTCAGAAGCTGCCAGATATAAAATGAGCAGATCATCTGCCGAAGGTGTTGTCAAGAGTGGAACTGATCGGAGGTAAATCTTCAAATCATCCAAAGTGGTTTCGCACTTGGGAGTCCATTCAAAAGCTTTACCCTGCCGAAGGGTATGAAAGAATTGTTGGCAGCGATCTGTGAAAGGACTGATGAACATGTTTAGTGTGACAGCTATTCCCATCAGCTTCTGAACCTCTTTGACTGACCGAGGAGAGCCAAGTTCTAGAATTGCTGTGATTTGCCTCGGGTTGGCTTTGATTCCGCGGTGGTTAACAATGTAGCCAAGGAATTTGCCGGATCTGATGCCAAATGCACATTTGGAAGCATTTAACTTCATTTTGTATTTGCAAAGAATGCCGAATGTCTTTTCCAGATCAGCTAGATGAGTTTGCTCTTCTTTGGACTTGACCACCATATCATCGATGTACACTTCTATAGTACGGCCGAGTTGCTCCTTGAATATGGCTGTGACTAGCCTTTGGTAGGTTGCCCCCGCATTCTTCAGCCCGAAAGGCATAACCTTATAGCAATAGGTTCCTCTTGGGGTGAGGAATGCAGTTTTGTCTTGGTCCTCCGGATGCATGGCAATTTGATGGTAGCCTCTGTAGGCATCCAGGAAGCTCATACGTTGATGATGTGTCGTTGCATCTACGAGTTGGTCTATTCTGGGGAGGGGAAAGCAATCCTTGGGACAAGCTTTGTTTAAGTTTGTGAAATCCATACAAACACGCCAAGTTCCATTTTTCTTCTTCACAACCACAGCATTCGACAGCCATGTAGGATAGGTCACTTCACGGATTGTCCCAGCATTAAGCAACCGATCAACTTCTTCAACAACGACAGCAGTGTGTTCTGCGGCTGACCGCCGGCTTTTCTGAATAATCGGCTTACATTTGGGATCAACGTTTAAGTGGTGCTGAGACACAAATGGATCCACCCCCGGTATCTCATATGGTGACCATGCAAATACATCAAGGTTGCCAAGTAAGAAGGAAATTAGCTCTTGCCTGTCGACTTTATTTAGGGAAGCACCGACCACGAAGAACTTGTCAGGATTCCTGTCAATTTCAACCCGATCCAAGGCTCCGATTGCCTTTTCACTTGGGAGCCGCCCAATGTCGTTGAGGCTCTCTCGGTCCAGCACCTCAATTGAATTCACTTCCAGCTCTCTTGGTGTCTTTACAGCAAGAAGATAACATGCCTGCGCCGATTTCTAGGAACCTCAATTGCTCTATGCCGCGTTTAGTCGGAAAGTGAAGTAGTTGATGATAGGTGCTTGGCACGACCTGCATGGTATGTAGCCAAGTTTGTCTCGTGATGAGATTATACGGCGTAGGAAGCTTGACAACCAAAAATTCTACATCCACTAATCAGGAGCCCGCCCGAACTGGTAGTGTGATTTTGCCCAAAGGATATTCCGGATTAGCGTTGAAGTCGAATAATGGATAATGAGCTAGAGTTAGGTCTGACTCAGTGAAGCCGAGTTTAACGAAGGTCTTGTAGTACATAACTTTCGAAGTACTTCCCTGGTCAATGAGAACACGTTCAACGGTGAATCGGTTTACGCGTAGTTCGATAACTAAAGGATCAATGTGGGGAAGCGTTACGCCGACCAAATCAAAATCATTGAAAGTAATACTCGCAGCTTCATGGGGCCGTTTCACTGGTGTGATTTGCTTTTGGAGGTTAGGATGCGACTGAATTGTATGTACTGCGGATGCCGTCGGCAAGCTGTATATCATATGGATTACGCCGAGTGGAAGTGAATCCTACCGTAAAGCTACTGTTTTGGTTGAGTTGTTCTTTCGGATGTGTTGCATAAGCTGACCGTCTTGTACCAACTCTTCAAGGTGGTCTTCCAACGCATAACAACTGTCAGTATCATGATCGTGGTCTTTGTGATATTCGCACTGCCTATCTCGTCTCCTCGTGTCGAGAGGTCTCACCATCTTGGGCGGCCATTTAAAGAACGGAAGGTGTTGAACTTTAGACATAACTGAGCTGATCAGCTCTGATAACTCCGTGTATTTCTTGTCCACGCACCTTATGCACCTGCTATCCACTTGAAGTTGTTCATTAGCTCGGTGTGAACATTGGTCATTTGATCGGCGCGAATCTCGTCTTTTGTCTTGTTTAGCCCGATTCCGTAGTTCAAGGCTCCATGATGGTACACAATTTATCGAATGAACGATTTCAGATGGGGCCGTCTTGTTGGCCTTGTGCCCGACTTTGACCCGCAGGGCATCATCTTCTACTTTGTAGTATTCCTCGACATTCTTCATTAACAACTAGACTGTTTTGGGGGGCCTTCTGGTCAAGGAGCTACGGAGGGCACTATCAGGATGCAATCCCATCTTAAAGGTGGTGATGGCCATGGAGTCATTGCAAGCATTATCTACTAGATTAAAGCATTCCTAATATCGTGCCGAATACGCACGAAGGGTTTCTCCTGGTTGGATTTGCGTTGCCCAGAGAGAATCGTCCTGCTTCGCCTGGACCTCATTGGTGATGAACCTTGCCCTAAAGGATTTTTAGAGTTGATGGAAGCTCTTAATTGACGCCGGTTCCAATTTATAATACCATCTAACGGCCAATGGTCCCAAACTGCTCGGAAATATTCGACACATAAGGGCCTCGTCGTCTGCATGAAGCGTTATGGCTTGCTTGTAGTGACGATAGTGATCAGTGGGGTCCAATTTTCCATTGTATAGGGTGAACGATGGAGCTTTGAACTTTTTGGGTAGCACTGCCCTTGCGATCCGTCGCACAAAGGGGTTATATTGATCCTCTTCGTCTGAATCATTTCTTCTCCGCTTATTCCGTGTACGTAGACTTCTTCCAGAAGAACTGGAGACTTTGACTTGTCCCTTCTTTTTGGATTCTGGGGATGATAAGTCAGAATCACTTGCACTATCATGTCTCCAAATTCGAGGTCGTCGACCATTCTTTCCTAGAGGTCGTCTCGGATCTTGGCGAGCAGCCTATTGGGGTTTTGCCACCTCCAAGGCCAAATCCTGTTGAAGGCGCTCATTCTCAGCCATCATGTTTTCCAACCTCTGTTCATTTTGCTTCGCCTAATCCATAATTGCATGCATTGTCTCATATGCTGATGTCAAGGGTGAGGTCTAGGCAACTGAGTCGAAGTTCAAGGCCCTTTGTGCGGCAATGTTCTCTGGCCCAAGCATGTTTCTTCGAGTGGTATCATCTCATGGCGTAAGGTCGTCAGCGACTACCAGAGGATCTTCTGTCACGGCCGCCATGGATGTGCTGGAGTATTCCCATAGACGACGCCAATTGTGGAGAAGTGGTTTGGAAATACTCTCTGGATCCTATAGGACACTCTTGATCCTCAGCTAGTCACCTGAAAATGAATGAACACCCCGATCGGGGTGCCGGAATTAGCACTCCGATGGATAAGTCAGTGTATACTCTCTTGGTTTCTTGTATCTCAAGTTAATCTTACTTGTTCTCACATACCTTTTCTTAGTTGATGCTCTTCTTATTTATAGTTTCCCTTGATGTTGATGGTTGGGCCCACCTTTCGTCCAATGAATAATTGCCCATTCGGCTACCTGTTTGTATTCGGCCCGGTTTACAGCTGATTCTTCGGCCGATCTGGTTATTTGGCCTCTGTCCCTCTGGGATAAAGCCGTATAGTACATAACTGGATTTCTTTCTTTAAGTTATTTGCCTTCCCTACGTAATAATATTATTCGACCCCCACAGTCGTCTTCTTGCCAACTTCATGGGTAGCGAGTGTGATGAATTCCGAGTTGACTTGCCGAGGGTAGTTTGTGAATACCCGGATGTTTTTCCTGAGGATCTCACTAGTTTGCCACCTCACCTCGAGATTGAGTTCTTTATTGATTTAATGCCTGATACGACACCAATTTCTATGGCACCATATAGATTTGTGCCTGCTGAGTTAAGTGAGTTGAACATTCAACTCCAAGAGCAGCTAGATAAGGGTTTTATTCACCCTAGTGCTTTGCCTTGGAGAGCACCGGCTCTCTTTGCCAAGGAGAGCACCGGCTCTCTTTGCCAAGAAAAGGAATAGCACTTTGCGATTGTGTATTGATTACCGAAAGTTGAACCGGGTAACAGTTAAGAATAAGTATCCAATGCCTCGTATACACGATTTGTTTGATTATTTAAAGGGGTCTTGTTGCTTTTCTAAAATAGGCCTGACATCTCTCTAGTGAAGGCGGATATCTACAGATTGATGGATAAAGATAGTGTAGACACCTCACTTTGACTGGCCCTAAGACTTGGGCACTTTCTTTTGATTACTTGATGATAAAAATCAGAACGTGTTTCTCACATAATCTTTAGTAAGAGAGATATAATTTGCGCTTTATTCCCAACCCTAAGTCTATTTTGGCCAAGTATTTAAGCCTTGTCGGACAACCGGAGTGAAGCTGGACTGAACTGATGCAAAACAGAAAAATTCTCCTTGGCTGGTCGACCGCCCAAGGACAGTGCAACCTAGGTTTTTGTTGGTTTAGGTTGGGGACTTCACAACCCCATTTTTTGACCCATTTATGCATTGAATGCATGTATACTCAGCCTTCATTTCCTAGTGCTTGATCTACTGAACATAATGCTCTATTTTGGTGCTCTATTAGCTACATTATCTTCCATAAATGCTCCATTAGTTCTCCCATTTGTCTTCCACCATTGCTTAACTTGCAATGCCTATTTAAGGAGGGTTCAAGTCTTGATTTCAGGAGATGAATTTGAGAGAAGAAGTGTAGAGAGAATGATGAGTTTGGGAGGATAGATTGATTAGAGAATGCTAGAGATAGAGAAAGAAAGAGTCTAAACTTTGAATTCAAAAAGTGGCCAAAATTTAGTGTTAGTTATGAACTTCGATTTTCTCAAGCTATACACCATATCTCATTTTCTATTACAAAAGTCATCCAAGTCATGTTGTTGTAGTCAAATTCTAGAGCTTTGATGAAAGAGAGACTAATTGTTGTTAAAAGAGAGAAAATCAAAGAGTTCAACAATTTTCCCCCACAAATAGTGTTACGCAATTCAAGTCGCCATTCTAGCTCAAATTCTAGGCTTTTGAATTGAGGATTGAGAACACAATTCAAAACCTTGAGGGTGATCAAAAGGAAGTTTGGAAATCAAGAAGTTCATTCTTTCTTTGGAAGATGAATTTTCAATTTCTTTCATTTTCTTGCATTTTCTATCTTATATTTGTTTTCTTGCTTTAATTTCATATTAGTTTTGTTGTAATCTAACCAGAAGTGGTTAATTGAGCCACCTAGATATTCCTTGTTTGTTCTTTTCTTGGTGTTACAACAAGACAGATTTTGCTAGGCCTAGTTGGCCTGCCAGCTAACTTTCGATACACGGAACAAAGTAGTCTTTCGGCGTTGAGCATACTAGTTTTCGGGGATCCTCAAGACCTATTTCTTCTATTTTATTTTCATTTGAGAGTTTTATGAGGTTTTTATTTTGTTGTAATATTTTCTTCCTCTTCCTCTCATTTGGTTTGTAATTATTTACTCTAAGTGTTGTAATAATTCTCCGCCTCGCTTCCTTCTATCTCATTCTTTTATTTTCTTTCCTTATTTGTACATAAGCATCATATTTTGTCTTTTTATCATATCTATGCTTTGCATCCATATTTCATGCATCTTGATTCGGCTAAGTTTGCATCTATGGATTTAATCAATTCTTCTGTGATTATGTGCTCAACCTCATGTTCTTGAGATGATTCACATGTCATATATTAGAAGCTGAATTTCATGAGTGAATTGCATTAGGATTTTGTATATACGATCATGCATGTTTGTTTTACTAACTTTGTTTTGTAGCTGTTTGCGGGACGCTGGTAAATATGTAAGTTTTTATACTTTAGCATCCCACTTGTGTGTGTTTTCTTTACTATGTTTAGCATCCTACCATGAGGCTACTTGCTTACTTGACATAACTGCATGTATGCCAATGGATAGAGGTTGTGTCACTTAATTTGGAATGATATTGATTTTCATGTTCGTAAACTCAATTTGTTTGGGTTGTACATCTTCAAAACTCTTTCAAAATACATGAAATCAAGTTGTTCCAAAATGAATACATAATCTATACTTATTTGCTTCATATAGTAATTTTTAGGATTTATTAAATAATTGGAATATGGACATATAAAGTTAATAAAATTCATATCATGGTTTAGTAGAGGCTGACCTTTAATCGGGTGAGTGGGGGTGCTCAATTAATGACCTTCCCCTCTCATACCTAAGGTTCCGAGACAAGCATCTTTGGTAAAATATTAGGTGGCGACTCTAAGATCTGGTGATATAGTCCATTTCTGGCAAAGGTTTTGTAATAAACACAGATTTTCTATAAAATTTGTCAAATCTAGACTCTCATCTATGTTTCACATTGCACTTGTGAGACTAGATCAAAGAAGTCGAGAGTCCAAACTGTTTAACACAGATGGGTACCCTCCGGGTGATGTTACAATGGGTTAGGAAGATGTTGATTTTAGTAGATGTAGAATTGGTGCAGTGGCTTTTAAGCAAAAAGAACAAATCTAAATAGTAAGGAAAAGTGGTCATTCATTATTTGTTCGATGATCTGGTTTTTAAGAACAATTCTGTAAAAAGGTCGAAAGATATGAGTCGTAATACTTACAGACCCCTTGAAGAAGGGTTTTTGTCTAACTTACCTTTGCAAACAAAAGTAAATTTGAGTGTGTGCACCAGAGAGATTGTCTTCCAAGTCAAACTAAACTGAAGAGAGGAGGAGACCACCAATGTGGCTTAAAGAACACACGCCTTAGCCTTAGTGGGATTATATGAGAAGCATAATGGAGAATAAACAAGGAAACAACATTTTGACATCATCATCCACAAGAACAGTTTATGTGTATAACTACTATATATTTCATTCAAAGTCATAATATGCACTTCAAATCCATAGATACATACACACACAACTTTTCCTAAGATTGCAATTTATTAAATTGACGAAAAGTAAAACAAAATCCACCATTTATTCTAGACCTTGGATCCAATAAAAATCGATAGAAGCCTCTTCCATATTTATTTCCTAAACCCTTGACTGCAGCATGTCCTGACTTCATGCATTGCCTTACCTCCTATTGATATATGCAATCTATGACAGTAAACATCTACCTACCACACCAACCTATCTACCAAGTACCAATAAGCTATCTAAAACTCTAATCCAATCAAAAGTAGCTAATCATATCCTGGTATGATCATAAGTCATTAGACAACTAACAAAGCATGATCTATAGTAGTTGGGATCAATGAAACATATTGTCCTTCTAATTATTCACATTATGCTAAAGATATATCTTAAAGCATGATAACTCCGAAGCTATTTCCTCAAGAAATCCTTCATAAAAAAAATAGTTGGAATTTGTTTATATTTTATCACAAACTTGGTATAATTGTTGAAGTACATTGTTAATTATGCAAATTCTGGTGTAACTCATTCAAGCTTGAAACAATGATTCAGAAATATATATTTAGAATAGAAAGGTAAATTCCTTTTCCCTACCTCTTCTTCTCTAATATTTGTTTTTCTTGTGTCCAAACCACCTCAACAGAAAGGGAAATGAAGGATTGGTACTATGATAACCCTATTTTGTGTTATGTTAATTAACCTTAATTATGATTGTGATTATGTGCTTAATATGATTTTGGGTGCTAATTATGTGATTAATTATGTTTTTGAATCTATATATGTTCATCGTAGAGGAATCTATTTGATTTTCTATTATAAAATTTAAATTGAAAGCCGTAGAGGCGACGGAAACTGAAATTGACCGTATTTTTGTGATTAGCATGATTTTTAGAGCCTACGGTGAGATTTAATTAAAAATTAATTCGGATCAAAATAATTAAATTGAATCGATTAAATTAAGTACAATTGGCTAGTCTTAATTGAGTTTGATTAGTTTAAACTAATCACCTAGTATATATATGGGCTAAACACACTTAAGCTCATATTTTGAGCTCAAAGATCTGGAAATACACTCTAGAGAGAGAGAGAGAGAGAGAGAGTTCAATTTGAAGATTTTAGCTCAAAGCTTAGAGAATTGAAGAGCTAGATTTGAGAACTAGCTAGAATTTGGAAGATTGGGGTTTCTAGTTGAGTAATTAACTCTTAATTCATGAGTTAGAGTTTGTATTTATGTGAATTCAAAGTATATATGAAGTTAAATACATGAATTAAGCTAAGTTTAGTGAATTTGTGACCAATAGATCCATGCATGCAAGAATTGGTCATTAATTTGCATACTTGGATGTATAGCATGTTGATCACGTAATATTGAGTGTTGTTTGATACATGCATGTAAGAATTTTCATGTATTGAAGCTTGATTTCAAGCCTTGGAGCTTGTCTATGCAAGATAAAAAACATAGAATGTATATTGTAGCCTCGACTTTCTTCGTGCCCCCTTTTGGAGAGCTCGAATTGGTCCTACAGTTCGGACTCCTGTCACGGTGCTAAATCTAATCTCACAAAGTGCAATGTGAGACTGATAAACAGCAAAGAGTCCAATCCGGCAAATCATTTTGAGATCAAATAATGCCAAAATTGGACTGCTTTGCCAGATTACAGAGTCGCCACCTAAATATTTTGTTTTTGGGGAAATTTAGGAAACCTTGACTCGTGCCAAAGGCCATGTGTCCGTCATTACCAAAGTTGCCTCGGCTCGGGAACTTGGGTACAAGAGGGGAAGGTCCTGAAACGAGCACTCCCGCTCGCCCGATCAAAGGATCGGCCTCTACTAAGCATGATATGTTGTTTTATGAACACATGTGTTCTTATTTCGGTTATTAGCTAATTTTACAATGTGATGCACACACAAGTATAGGCTAAGTCGCAAGACTTGGAACAAATCAATTCATGTTTGTTTTCGAAAATTGTTTGACTTTGCCACCCTCAAGTGGGCTTAGAAAATGCAGATTTGCCACCTTCAAGTGAGCTTAAAACATGATTTGCCACTTCGCAAAGTGGGCTTAAAACATACAATCATCGAATTGTTTCAATTCAAGCAATAAAGCCTTCATCCACGGGCATTCGTGCAATTTATCAAATAAGCACATAGCCTCATGGCAAGCATGCTATCATGGCAACACTCACACTCATGCAAGTATGCTAAAGCATAAAACTTACAATGTACTCCAAGCCAAAACAAAAGCTAGTTAGAAATATGCATGATTCTAACTATGTTAAAATGCATAATACAACACATGCAACATGAAATTAATAGGCTCGGCTATCTAAGATGGCATATAAATGCAACAATTTGATAACATGCTTTGAAACACGTATTCAAATAAGTATTGAAATTGCAATGCAGTTTAAATGATGCGCCGAGCCTCAGTGCATGCAAGACCAATGAATGGATGCAAACATGCGAGCATAAGGTATGCTAATTGAAAATGACCCTAATCTAACCATCGAAAGCGGTTAAATAAAAGGGAGAAAGACATGGGGTTGGAAGACATGCACACACGCACGCACACTTATTACAACATTACACCCTCGCGAAAGAGGGTCCGAAGAACAAGCTAAGCTACACTAAGCTAAGCTATTACAAACCAAAACTAATTAACTATTCTAGTTAATTAATTATTACAACACATTTGAATAACTAGCTATGCTAAGCTAATTAAAATAGTACAAAATGAATTAAACTAATTAATTACAACACATGTATTAATTAGCTACAACTAGCTAATAAAGAAATTAAGCGGCCTCGTGGGCGAGGAACACATGCATGCTCGGTTACTTCCTCCCAAAAATCCATCACCTTGCCACTGGTTGCCTCTGTTTGCACTCGCCTTGATCTCTGAACACTGCACCACTTCCAAATTGCCTCTGCTCCAAACAGGAACATATTTGCACAAGAATTGATTGGTGGTCGATCGGCCACAGAAGGTGGCTGTAAGCCACCTTAACTGGCCGATCGGCTGCTTCAGGTGGCCGGTCGGCCACACCTTTTTCCAGACTTTTGTTTTTGCTACAACAAAGAGCAACAGAGGCAAAACAATGCATTTCTCAAGGAATGCGTATACTGCCACCCTCCTTATCATTTCTCAAGTTCAAAGGAGTATGGCACTTGGCTCTCAAGCCACCAATCAAGCATTTTCAATGCATGATGGCCAAAGAGTCAAGCTTGTACAAGCTTAATGAATGCACAAATAAGACTCAAAGGACCACCACCCTATCATGCATGATCAAGGGTGACGGCGACCAAGAAATGTGACACGTTTCATCACTTTGAGTATGAAACGTCCCACATTTCTTGTGTTTGGATTAACGTCCGATCCCAACACATGCAATGCAACACAAATATGCTTATTTTGCTCAAGTTTTACTTGGTTCATTTGGTTTACACATTTTAAATTACTGATTAGTCCTTTAACCGATTAAGTCCAATGTGAGAGTCCTCTAATTGGAAAGAGGGCCTAAGCTGCAAGTGCCTTGAGCATGAAAGAGGCCTCATGTTGTTGGTTAGTAGAAACCCTTAAGCGAGGATTAAAACCATTAGGCATGAGAGCCTCAAATTCACACTCAAGCCAACAAGGGGCTCAAGACCACTTTCAAAACAAATTGAAAAATGAAGAATAGAGGGAGGTTGCAAACTTTTAGTGCTGAAATGGCATGCAAAAAGACACTAAATCATGCAAACAACTCATGCAATATATGCTAAGAGCCAAAAGCATCAAAACTAGTGATAAGCACTACACTAGAGGCATGCAATACCAAGCTCAAATGACCAAACCAGCTCTAGATAGAGCTAAATCATGCCAAAACAGTGGCTAAAACATGCTGAGATTGAAGCACAAAAAGTTAGAAAAACATGCTCACATGTTAGCTCGCAAACAAGACTCAAAACACAACTCTCAAAAGCAATGAAAAAGTGAAATATGTGGGAGTGTGACAGAGCTACATACACTAAAATCACATGTTAAATGATGCTACAACATGCAAACAACTCAAACACTTCATGCTAGAAGCCTCAAAACAATGAGCTAGCAAAGGCATTTGCACTATAGATATACAAAACATGATTCATATGATCAAAGCAGCCCAAAACAGAGTTGAAACATGCCAAATTAGAGCCTAAAACATGCTTGAACTAAGCTAACACAAGGTACAAAATCAAGCTACCATGTAGTGCTAACTAGGCATGCAAGAGAGACACAAGGAGGGGAGGCCACCCCCTCCATTTTTGGACCTCAAAACCAAGTTTTTGCCACTGAAATTCCACTAGAATTCAGTGGTTAAAAGGCCAAAAAAAGTTGTTTTAAAAACTTTGAAAAATGGCGCAACACTTTAGCAAACAAGCTACAAAAAGAGTGGACTACCCCTAACTCCAAAACAAAACTCAAATCACCATTTTAAACCATAAAAACAGAGATTTCAGAGGTTAAAACCAGCCTCAAAACAACATGCAAAGGTGGCCAAACAAGTAACTAAAACAAAGCTTAAAAGGGGTAAGCCTTATACCTTTGAAGCACAACACTAAAATAGCAACACTTCTGAGCTAAAACCACTCTTAGAAGCTCAAACAAGGCCTCTAAGAACCTCAGCTCCAAGATGAGAATGTTTGGTTAAGGGTCTCTTTGTAAAAGTATAGAGAATTCCCATTTTCAAGCACAAAATATGGAGAGAGAGAGAGAGAATTCTAGAGAGAGAGAGGAAAATTTTGCTCACAAAATTGTATAACCTCCCCAATGGGGGAGAGACCTCCCCTTATATAGAAATGCAAGCCAAAAGCTTTCTTTCATCCCACCATACACGTGTATGGAGATGGCATTTAGTGATCAACAGTTGGCACAGTTGGAAAAAAAAATATCTGAAAAAGGAGAAAAATGGCCGTCGGCCAATTTAGGTGGTCGGCCGGCCACCTCCCTTAGCCGACCGACCACTTCAAGTGGCCGACAAGGCCCTTCTCCCCTCCAAGTAAGGGGCACCAAGGTTTGGCCCAAAAACAAGCACAAAACAAAAAGGGTTTAGAGGCTCAAAGATAAGGCGTTCCGCTGAGAACTTCGGGCACTCAAAACAAGCACAAAAAAACACAATCATCGAGTGCACATACGATGACGTCGAAGTCTTGAGGTCGGTCAAAAATGGGGTGTTTACATATATATAAAGTTTACGGTTTGAAATTTGTTGAATTCATGGAATTTGGAACTGAGGGCAAAATTAACTTCAAGTAGTTGTAATTGAGAATATTCTTGCATATTTGGGTGAATCATGCTTGAAATTGGACCTTTCAAATGTGTTTTGAGCTTCAAACACAATTCTGGAAATTCCAGACTTTGGCTTGTCCGCTCAAGCAAAAAAAGTCTCGCTCGAGCGTAAAAATCAAGCTCCTAGAAGTTTTACAAAGAATTGCATGGTAGTTTGAGTGACAAAACTTGCGCTCGAGCGAACCCTATTTCGCAAGACTCATCGCTCGAGCGATCGAAATCTCGCTCGAGTGTAAAAATCATGCAACTAGTACTTTTACAGAGTTTTACAAGCCACTCGAGCAACCAAAGTTGCGCTCGAGTGGCGTGCCCTATTTCAGAAAATTTTGAAAAGTTGCTTCATATTCTGTTTTCCATTCTTTCCCATTTCTGAGCATTCTTAGGCATGCATTATGCATTATAAATGAATAAAAGAAAATGAAAGAGGCCTGAGAGAAATAAACAAGTTAAGAACATATTGAATTGCTTTTGACCCAATGTGTTATGAAATGTGTAGGGTCAAGCGCAAGGGCAAATCCATCGACAGAACATTGTGAGTAATATCGTAATACAGATATTTTCAAGTATGTTATCTTCCAAACGCTATTTCTGTACAAGCTTCTTGGATTTGTTGATTTGGATTATGAGTGAGTATCCGATATGCCTAATTTTGTATAAGGCTCTATTGATTTGGGCCCAAGGCCATTTGATATGTATGAATTGGGCCTAAGGCCGTCTGATACGTATGATATGTATGAATAGGACCTGAGGCCATTTGATACGTTAGATATGTTTGAATTGGGCCTGAGGACGTTTGATACATTTGAATATTTTAATGGACCAAAGGTTGTTTGAATATGAATGTAATGGGCCAAAGGCCGTTTGAATAAAAGGTTAATCATGATCATGAATATGAAATGTGCATAAATATGAATATGGAAAATAATGGGCTCGAGCCCGTTAATACGTGATATGTCTGAAATGTTTGAATTGGGCCAAATGTCGTTTGATGAATAATGGGCCCGAGGCTATTTGATATGATTGATAAAGATCAAAATGGGCCTGAGGCTATTTGACATGTACAATAAAGTCACAAAATGGGCCTAAGGCCATTTGTATTTGAAATTCACAAATTCAACATACTTAATATGAATCTTATTCATATAACCCCTTTACTTTGGTATTATTCACTGGGCGTTAGCTCACTCTTATTTTTATGTATGTAGGTGAGCAATGGGACGTTCAACCCCAGTCTTAGTAGAGTTAAGAAAAGAACCCGAGCTTTGTGGAGTCAGCCTAGGTGCCTCACACAAGAGGCTTTGTTAATGACCTTTTATATTTTCTTTTGCTACTTTCATTGGTCATGATAGACCATTTATGTGTATAAGCTTTTGGCATAGTTGACTATATGTTTGAATGATCCTGGGTGTGTAAGATGTTAACTATTATATGTGGTGTGAGTCATTATCTAGTATATGGGAAATGTTTTTGATATGCCATGCAGCTCATTGGACAAAATTTTTAAAGTCTGCTTCCGCTTTGGCCCCTTATTTATAATGATACGTTTAATCTTGTTTGAGGCTATAGGTAATCTCATGACTAATTGCTGGTTTTGACCTTAATCTATAGGGACAGGTTCGAGTCATGACAAAGTGGTATCAGAGCACGAGTTAATAACTCATACACTTGTCCAAAGGAGCAATAGAGTGTCTAGAAAAGATCTGGGATGCATTCATGTGATAAGTATGTAATGGAGTGCATCGAGAATATGCTTAAATGTTTGAAATAAATGACTATGTGACATATGAATTGTTGTCTACTTGTATATGTCTACGTGTATACATCTTGCATGAAGAATAATGCAAGTTTAATCAGATAGTGGTGAGAACAAGAGTTGATGAGTTAGAGGAATCCTCTACTGCTAGAATGGATAGAATGGACAGATTAATATAGGAAATGATAGAAACATTGAGGCAACAACAACAATGGCAGCAATAGTGGCAACAGATGCACCCTCCACCTCCAGTATAGCCTGTACAACCTGTACAAGACTTGCCAAATAATGATCGAACAATAGCTCTCCCCAATAAGTTTAAGATGAAACCACCACAATTTCATGGGGAATGGTTCTTGGAAATCTTCTACGACAAATATTTTCCACAATGCATCAGTGATAGAAAAGTGTCAAAATTTATGGAACTTAAGAAAGACAACATGACAGTAACCAAGTACGAGGCCAAGTTTACTAAATTGGCTAGATTTGCGCCACACATGGTTGGCACAGACTATAAGAAAGCGAGAAAATTCGAAGGAGGTCTTCGAGATGACATTTTAGAAAATGTGAATGTGCAAAAGCTAGAAAGCTATATTGATGTGCTGGATCGGGCTATCTTATCAGAAGCTAACATAGCCAAGCAGAGTAAACCATTAACTGACTGGAAAAGTAAAAGGCAGGGTTTCTTTTCAAAGAAAAGACTTTCAAAGAAACAGAATATGAGATCCTCAAGTACTTCAAATTCCTCTAAGATATGTCTCCAATGTGTAGTCAATATGGTAAAAGACATCGCGAGATTCATTTTCGTATTTCAGGGGCCTACTTTAAATGTGGTAAAATGGGACATATGGCAAGGGATTGTAACCAAACCAGTAGACAAATAGTTACTAGCTCAACTGGATCAATTCCAAAACCAGGAAATACTACAAGGCCTACTACTACCAGAGACACCATGAGGCAGGGGAGAGTCTTTACACTTGTTCTGGGTTCACGAAACATATAAGTTGTCGTCTCAGGTACTATCTCTATATGTAATCAGGATGCTTTTGTGTTAATTGACTCCGGATCAACACACGTCTTTGTAACTTTTGCATTTGTATCTAGAGTGAGTAGACCTTTAGAATTATTGCCATATTTGTTATGTGTATCTGCTCCATTCGAGGAATTTGTGTTATGTGCATCTGTGTGTTGATTTTGTGATATGCATATTGTGAGTGCTACTTTGTATGTAGATTTATTACCCTTAGACTTTAGACATTTTGATGTAATTCTGGGTATGAATTGGTTATCTAAATACTATGCCACCATTGATTGTGTAATGAAACAAGTTATATTTAGACCACCAGGGTAGGAAGAAATTGTGTTTGTGGGTAATGGGGTAGTGCCTCCACCTTATTTGATATCTGCAATGAAAGCATGTAAACTGATGAGGAAAGGGTGTTAGGGTTACTTGTGTAGTGTATTGTCTGAACAATCTATGAATGTAGAATTGAATAGTATCCTTATTGTTAGAGAATTTCCGGATGTGTTCCCAGACAAATTACCAGGAGAACTAGTTGACAGGGAAATAGAATTTACTATTGATATTGTGCCAGGCACTCAACCTATCTCAAAAACCCCTTACAGAATGTCTACTACTGAAATGAAAGAACTAAAAGAACAATTGAAAGACTTACTTGACAAAGGGTTTATCTGACCAAGTACTTTACCATGGGGTGTGCCGGTATTGTTTGTGAAAAAGAAAGATGGGACTTTGTGCCTGTGTCTCGACTATCGGGAACTGAACAAGGTAACGATAAAGAATAAATACCCTTTATCCAGTATTAACGATTTGTTTGATCAGTTGTAGAGATCGTAAATATTTTTCAAAATTGATTTGAAATTCGGGTACCACCAGTTGAAGGTAAAAGCAGAAGATGTTGAGAAAACTGCATTTCGGACAAGGAATGGTCACTATGAATTTCTTGTGACTAATGCCCCTGCAGCATTTATGGATCTTATGAATCGAATTTTTAAGCCTTATCTTGATGAGTTTGTTATGGTTTTTATCGATGATATTTTGATATATTCAAAGAGAAGACTCGAACTGGAACAACATATGAGAACTGCCTTGTGAACACTTAGAGAATAAAAATTATTTGCTAAACTAAAGAAGTGTGAATTTTGGCTAGATGAGGTTGTTTTCTTAGGACATGTTATCAACAAAGAAGGGATTTCAGTAGACCCATAGAAGATGGAGGTAATTGTGAATTGGCTTACTCTAACAAATGTAACGGAAGTCCTTAGTTTCATAGGTTTAGACAGGTACTACAGAAGGTTTATGAAAGATTTTTCGAAGTCAGATGTACCACTTACTCAACTCACCAACCGTTCGAATGAACCGACGAAAGGGAGTCTGCCTTTCAAGAATTGAAGACAATGCTAACCACTGCACCAGTTTTGACATTGCCCTGAAGTATGGAAAACTTCGTGATATATAGTGATGTTTCTTACAAAGGTTTGGGTTGTGTATTAATGTAGAATGGAAAGGTGATTGCTTATGCCTCCCGACAGTTACAACTAGATGAAAAAAACTACCCAACACATGATTTGGAATTGACCGCAGTCATGTTTACTTTAAAAATTTGGCGGCACTACTTGTATGGGGCGAAATGTGAAGTTTACATGGATCACAAAAGTTTAAAGTATTTCTTTACTCAAAAAGAGATGAATATGTGGCAGACAAGATAACTAGAGTTGATAAAAGATTATGACCTTCAGATTCGGTACCACCCAAGAAAAGCCAATACAGTTGCCGATGCATTAAGCAGAAAATCAATGGTGAACTTAGCTTGTCTACTCACTAAACAACAAGAGATCTTGCAAGATTTTGAGAAAACCGAGATTGAAGTTGTGTTACATGAGCGAACTAGGTTGATAGCTGCCATTTTAGCTGAGCCAGCAATATTTAATGAAGTCAAGCAAAGGCAAAGAGATGATGAATTCCTCAAGAAAATAATCGATGAGTCTGAAGGAAATCCAAAACCAGAATTAAGCACTAATAGTGAAGTATAAAGATTTCAAAATCGAATGTGTGTCCCAAATATCCCTGAACTAAAGAGAAGAATCCTAGATGACGCTCACAAGTCGGTGTTTGCTTGCATCTAGGTAACAACAAAATGTATCGGGACTTGAAATAAAGCTGTTAGTGGCATAATATGAAGAAGGAGACCACAAAATATGTGTCCAAGTGCCTTCAGTGTTAGCAAGTTAAAGCCGAACACTAGAAACCAGGCGGTCTACTTCAACCTCTCCCTATTCTAAAATGGAAGTGGGAGCATGTGATCATGGACTTCGTTGTTGGCCTACCTCGAACTCCTAGAGGTATGGATTCTATTTGGGTTGTAGTTGATAGACTGACCAAATCTGCACATTTTCTGCCTGTGAAAACTACTTTTGATGCTTATAGATTAGCTACTATATATGTTGATGAGATTGTTCGTTTACATGGAGTTTCGGTATCTATTGTATCGGATAGAGATCTGAAATTTGTGTCTAGATTGTGAAAAGCTTGCAAAAAGAAATGGGAACAAAACTGAGATTCAGTACCGCGTTCCATCCACAAATAGACAAGTAATTAGAACGAACCATACAAACTTTGGAAGACATGCTCAAAATGTGTGCTTTAGACTTTCAAGGGAGTTGGGAGGATTACTTGCCACTAGCTAAATTTGCATACAATAACAGTTTCCACTCCAGCATCGGTATTGCACCATATGAAGCTTTGTATGGCAGAAAGTGTAGATCACCTATTTGTTGGACAGAAGTCGGAGATAGAGCTTTACTTGGGCCCGAGATTATACAAGACACTTCTGAAAAGATTAAAATCATCCAACAAAGGCTCAAGACAACATAGAGCTGGCAAAGAATTATGCGGATATACGAAGAACACCTCTTGAGTATGAGGTTGGCGATCATGAATTTATCTGAGTAATTCCGATGAAGGGCCAGTCGAGATTTGGTAAAAAAGGTAAATTGTCACCCCGTTACATTGGGCCGTTTCAAATTTTGGAAAGCCTTCGTCCAGTTGCTTACAGAGTTGCTTTGCCACCGAGATTGGAACAAATGCACAATGTGTTCCATTTATCAATGTTAAGGGGCTATCTTCGAGATCCATTCCATGTGATAGACTACCACCAGATAGCACTTGTTGGAAATATGAAATATGAAAAATGTCCAGAACGGATCATTGACCGACAAGTGAAACAATTGAGAAACAAGTCCATCCCAATGGTGAAGGTAGAATGGAAAGAACACTATGGGAAGGACGCTACATGGGAAAAGGAGGATGAGATACGACTACACTATCCATACTTGTTTCCAGACGGAGGTAAAATAAGTTTGGAGGACCAAACTACCTAAAGGGGGGAAGATTGTGATAACCTTATTCTGTGTTATGTTAATTAACCTTAATTATGATAGTGATTATGTGCTTAATATGATTTTGGGTGCTAATTATGTGATTAATTATGTTTTTGAATCTATATTTGTTCACCGTAGAGGAATCTGTTTGATTTTCTATTATAAAATTTAAATTGAAAGCCGTAGATGTGACGAAAACAGAAATTAGCCATATTTTTGCGATTAGCATGGTTTTTAGAGCCTACGGTGATGTTTAATTAAAAATTGATTCGGATCAAAATAATTAGATTAAATCAATTAAATTAAGTGCAATTGGTTAGTCTTAATTGAGTTTGATTAGTTTAAACTAATCTCCTAGTATATATATGGGCTAAACACACTTAAGCTCATATTTTGAGCTCAAAGATCTGGAAATACACTCTAGAGAGAGAGAGAGAGTTCAATTTGAAGATTTTAGCTTAAAGCTTGGAGAATTGAAGAGCTAGACTTTAGAACTAGCTAGAATTTGGAAGATTGGGGCTTCTAGGTGAGTAATTAACTCTTAATTCATGAGTTAGAGTTTGTAATTATGTGAATTCAAAGCATATATGAAGTTCAATACATGAATTAAGCTTAGTGAATTTGAGACCACTAGATGCATGCATGCAAAAATTGGCCATAAATTTGCATACTTGGATGTGTAGCATGTTGATCATGTAATATTGAGGGTTGTTTGATACATGCATGTAAGAATTTTCATGTGTTGAAGCTTCATTTCAAGCCTTGGAGCTTGTCTATGCAAGAAACAAAACATAGAATGTATATATAAAGTTTACAGTTTGAAATTTGTTGAATTAATGAAATTTTGAACTGAGGGCCAAAATTAACTTCAAATAATTGTAATTGAGAATATTCTCGCATATTTGGGTGAATCATGCTTGAAATTTGACCTTTGGAATGTATTTTGAGCTTCAAACACAATTTTGGTAATTCCAGAATTCAGCCTATCCGCTCGAGCGAAGAAAGTCTCGCTCGAGTGTAAAAATCAAGCTCTTAAAAGTTTTACAGAGAATTGCACGGTAGCTCAATCGGCAAAACTTGTGCTCGAGCGAACCCTATTTTGTAAGACTCATTGCTCGAGCGACAAAAATCTCGCTCGAGCGTAAAAATCATGCAACTAGTACTTTTAAAGAGTTTTACAGGCCGCTCGAGTAACCAAAGTTGCGTTCAAGCAGAGTGCCCTGTTTCAAAAAATTTTGAAAAGCTATTTCATATTATTTTTTCCATTCTTTCCCATTTCTAAGCACTCTTAGGCATGCATTATGCATTATAAATGAATTAAAGAATAAGAAAGAAGCCTGAGAAAAATAAACAAGTTAGCAACGGATTAAATTGTTTATGACCTAAGGTGTTATGAAATGTGTAGGGTCAAGCGCAAGGGGAAATCCATCGACGAAACACTGTGAGTAATATCTTAGTAAAGATATTTTCAAGTATGTTATCTTCCAAATGCTATTTTTGTACAAGCTCCTTGGATTTGTTGATTTGGATTATGAGTGAGTATCCAATATGCCTAATTTTGTATAAGCCTCTATTAATTTGGGTCCAATGCCGTTTGATATGTATGAATTGGGTCTGAGGCTATTTGATATGTTTGATATGTTTGAATTGGGCCTGAGGCTGTTTGATACGTTTGAATATTTTGATGGAACAAAGGCTGTTTGAATATGAATATAATGGGCCAAAGGCCGTTTGAATAAAAAGTTTATCTTGATCATGAATATGAAATGCACATAAATATGAATATGGAAAATAATGGGCCCAAGGCGGTTTGATACATGATACGTCTGAAATGTTTGAATTGGGCCCGAGACCGTTTGATGAATAATGGGCCCGAGGCCGTTTGATATGTTTGATATGATTGATAAGGATCAAAATGAGCCTGAGGCCGTTTGACATGTACAATAAAGTCACAGAATGGGCCTAAGGCCGTTTGTATTTGAAATTCACGAGTTCGACGTACTTAGCATGAATCTTATTCATATAACCCTTTTACTTTAGTACTATTCACTGGGCGTTAGCTCATTCTTATTTTTAGGTATGTAGGTGAGCAAAGGGACATTCAACCCCAATCTTAGTGGAGTTGAGAAAGGAACTCCAGTTTTGTGGAGGCAGCCCAGGTGCCTTATGCAAGAGACTTTGTTTATGACCTTTTGTATTTTCTTTTGCTATATCCATTGGTCATGATAGACCATTTATGTGTATAAGCTTTTGATATAGCTGACTATATGTTTGAATGATCCTAGGTGTATAAGATATTAACTATTATACGTGGTGTGAGTTATTATCAAGTATATGGGAAATGTTTTTGATATGCCATGCAAGCACAACTCATTGGACAAAATTTTTAAAGTCTGCTTCTGCTTTGGCCCCTTGTTTATTATGATACGTTTAATCTTGTTTGAGATCGTAGGTAATCTCATGATTACTGGCCAGTTTTGACCTTAATCTATAGGGGCAGGTTCGGGTCGTGACAGGTACACTGTACAATGTTGACAAAAACACACTAACAATAGATACAATAAATAAAGAGACATCAATTTTATCTTTAAACATTTCTATGAAGTTATATAACAAACTATAAACTTCCTAAAGGAAACCAAAAGGGAATGAGAATTTATTAGAAATTATATCAACCAAAATGGAAATGGATCAATCTGCCACATTTCTTATTCGAGTATGAAAAGTTATCTTTAAGGCATTAACATCTCCCTTATTTTTGTAAAAATCTTTTTTATTTTCTGTTGCATGCTGTTCAAATATCATAAATTGTGGCATGAGTTTCAAATAATAACGTCTAACCCAAATAATAAATTTACCACTTAAAATTGAGGCACAACCAAATAACTACCTCACAATACTTGTTTCTATCAACTCTATACAAACAAACACGGGGACCTAAATTACTAAGGTTAGTAACTCACAAGTATTCCTCCAAGATGTACAGAGGAATATGCTGGTGATTATTAAAGGAAGAAACGAAAATAAACAAATAAATTAATTTATAAAAACAAATAAAAAATAAAAATAAAAACTCAAAACCGATCTAGCGTTGATGTGGGCAATATGCATACAAAGATGATCCTCATCAAACTATATAATGATATTAAATGCAATGCCTTCATCCTTGATTTCTCATGCTTGCTACAAAAATAAGTCAAACACAGAAAAAGACAAGAACAATTTTTTTAAAGCTTATTAAATCTAATTCGAAGGATAAATGTGACAATTACTACTTTCAATCTCTTAAGGATGCTATCAAATTGTGATGTATCGAATGCCTAATTGTTTTTGGGCTCATCTAATACCTGTTGTAATTTTGCAAAATTGTGTCTTAGTACCTATTGAACTGTCAAACTGCTCTATATGTCATGAACTCTTCTTATTTAAGAAATGAAAAACTCATCCCACAACAAGTTTAATCTTATTAACTCCTTGATTAAGAAGACAACTGAAATTAAAAAATAAAAAATCTTTATGTTCTAGGGAAAAAAAATAGGGCATAAATTTGATGATTAAATAAAAACAAAGCAAAGAAGAGCAAAATAAAAACAAACAAAAAAAACCTATAGTGTCCTATTTGTTTTTAATCATGACATATCCTTTGATCACTTGTTTCGCTTTCCCGAGCCCTTCACCTTTTTCCCATACCTACAACACAATTACAAGCTATACGTATGCAGAGAAAGAGAGAGGGAGAGAAGGAGAGAGGAAGAGAGGAACCTAACCATTTGATTCATGAGGTGAAAAACGGTGGACTTTCTCGTGACTTCAATGTATATTCACAATAATTACTAATTAGTTTTCAAATTAAACTTATATTTTCAACAAACTTTTCATAAATTTATATATAAAATTGAACAATCATACATTAAAATATTATACAAAAAATTGTAAGACAACACTAAAAAATAACGAAAATCAAACAAAACAAATCAAATGATGGAAAATAAAAATTTGAAAATATTAAAGAGATAAATACCATACAGGACAGATCAATTTACCGTAACTCAAACACAAGTTCAACTCCTCTCTCTTGAAATCAACGTCGTGCAACATATGAGACTTGTCATTTGAACCGTTGAAAAGTGAATCGATTCTGGTTTTGAATTCAACTGTGATGAATATGCTCTTACCCTTTGGCAAAGAGTGAATTGATTCTGTTCTTGTCCTTCATCTAATTGCAAATTGATATTGGTATTGAATTCGATTGGGCTTCCCAAACAGGTTGTCGATAAAAAGAAAGTCGAACAATCTTGAAGACACTGATGCGGAGATAAGAATCAAAACGACGACAGTGTAAAGGGGGAGCTTTCTTCACCCTCACCTCTTCTTCTAGTTTATTGTTGAAGGCGGTGAGAAAGGAATAAAATTCTTGTCTACACATTAGAAAGATATGTAGAAAAAAAATTAGGAAGAAGAGTTTTAAAGGATACATAAGTGAATTATTTGGGCTAAAGGTAATATTGTGAACACTCTATGGCCTCATTTGTTTTCAGAAGTAGAATGGAGGAAATTTATAGTGAGTGGATTAAGTAAAATTGTGTTTGTTTTGATGATAGTTATTAATATAAGGATTGTTAAATTATTTTTATATAAAATAATAAAACAAATAAAAAAATACAAAAACATTACACATTAATGTTCAAAAAAAAATGCTCAATATGTAAAAAACAAAAAAATTCTAGAAAAAAATAAAACAATGTTTTTTACTTAACAAAAAATACAAAAAATTAAACATTAATGTTCAAAAAAAAATGTCCAACACGTAAAAAATTAAAAAAATTAAAAAAAAAAAGTCCGGCGAACTATTTTTATAATACCATCTCCACCTTCTCCATCCCAATCCCCCTTCCAAGTCCCAACCTAATCTGGACCTCCATCTTAATCCCTTCTCTATCTCCCAAAACAAACACAACATTAGTGTGTCCTACCTCCATCTCAATCATAATCCCTCCTCCATCTCTTGAAATAAACGAGACCCATAAGCATTTCTAATAATTCTAACCATCATTAGATTCAAAAAGAGGTGTTGGCTTTCGTTCTTTTATATATAGGTTATAGATTTTTTGGTAGATTAAAAATAAGAGTTATGAGATAAATGTATTTCTCTCAATTTCTTCTCATTTTTTACCATTTCTGTCCTATTTAGTAATCCAAACAAGAAATTGAATTCCATTTCTCTCAATTTCTTTTATTTTCTCTCCAAATCACTCAAACCAAACGAATGCTTAGAGATAATTATATCAAAATATTACTTTAATAGTTTATCATAATTTTATTACTTTGATCACCTTAATATGATCTAAATCATTTTAATATGTGAAAATATTTGATTTCAGTACTATGTAATATTGTTTTTTAGACTAATTAAAAATATGATAATATTTGTATTATAACCCGACCCTCATATCTGTTCCTGGTATACCTTCAGCCATTTATTTTGTGCATGTAAATGTTTACTGTAGAATTTTATGTGAAACTAAGTTTGAGCAAATAGATCTTATGATTAGAGATCTATATCTGTTTAGTAAGAAGAGCATCTGTTACACTTAAAATGTTTGGATCTGAAATTGAGAGCCTTAGAGGCTTGATAATCTGGAATTGATTCCATATTTGTGACTAGCATAATTTTTAAGTCATAATAAGCATTTTTGTGAAATTTCAATTTGGGATGATTAAACTGATTAATTTTTGTCCTATTCACCTTTTATATAATTGTGTTCCTTACAACTTTGACTTAAGGGCTTTATTTAAAAGTATCTCTTGAGAGAGAAGATTAGATTAGAGAAGGGTTTGAGAGGTAGAAGGAAGAAGATCATCAAGGAAAGTTGGGAATTTGAGAGATTTTAAAGCTCAAGGTATGTGAATCTACTCCAATTGACCTCTCTCTTGGAATTGAATAAGAATCCCTCTATGTTATGGAAATTAGGGTTGCTATATAGGTTGTGTGTGTGTGTTAGGATGGTAAGAGGAAATGTTTCTTGTGCTGATTGAATTGGGGGAAATTATATTGACTCACCTATGAGAAGTTATCTTCTTCTTCAATTATCAAGTTTGAACTCCTTCTTATGATCTGTGTGTGTGTGTGTGTGTGTGTGTGTGTGTATGTGTGTGTGGGAATATTATGGAGTGAGTTATATTTATGAGTTTTAAGGAACAAAGACCCAACTTGTGTTTTGATTAAGATAATTGTAGTTCTATTTACATGATTTTTAGACCTATTTGGAACCTTGGAAAAATTCACCAAAAATTGGACCCTTGCTTGAAATTTTGGACTGGAACTACACAGAATCGCCGCACGTGCTGGAGTCATGGCCGCACGTGCGGGAGGTTCTGCCGCACGTGTAGGAGTCATGGCCGCATATGCGGGAAATGGGAAAATTTTTGGGTTCAGCTACTGCTAAAAAGGCACGTACGGGGCTACCTAGCCGCATGTGCAGGACCAACCGCCGTACGTGCGGGGCTCACAGCTGCACGTGCGGCCCATGCTGGAAATAACGGGTTGCTCCGTTTTACATGCTGGACCCTCTAATATTGTTGAAATATGTATTTAAGACCTTTATGATATCTATAAATTCAATCGAAGCGAAACAAATTCGAAAATGATTTAATGAAGGAAAAGAATTAACCTGCAAGTTGTTCATGTGTGTAGGTCATAATCCGGGAGAGACAAGCACGCCGCTACTGCACTGTGAGTAGTAGTACTGTTATAGTACGCTTTCCTACAGCTAATGATTACTATTAGCATCCTGTTAACGCATATCAATTATGTAACTTATATGAATGTTTGAAAGGATGTGAATGAATGATGTAAAAGAATGGAAATGTTTTCATATGACTCCGGAATTTTGTACGACTCTGATATCTGGGCCTATGGCCAATCTGTATTTTTCTGATATGAAACAAAGTGTTGTACGAAACTAAGTGCTACAGTGTAAGTCACCTTTAGAATCCGTGCGAGACACCTCTTGAGTTCATACATGCATGAAAAGGGCTGAGTGCCATTCTGTCTAAGGGCTTAATGCCATTCTGTTAAGGGCTGAGTGCCAATCTATTTAAGGGCTTAGTGCCACTCTGGTCAAGGGCTTCAAGCCATTATGCGTAAAAGCCGGGCCTAAGGCCGTTCTAAAAATTGGTACAGAATCAGATTAACCACATGACCTCTGCATTTATACACGCATCAATATGTATTATATTTTAGTTGAGCATTAATTTGTTTAAGTACTATTATTCACTGAGCCTGGCTCACTCTGTGTTACGTCTGTTCCTGTAGGTAACCGACCGTGAGGTTAGTCCTAACCCATGGCATCCGTTCTCTTTTGTCCAGGCACAAGACAAAGCCACTTATGTTTTGTGAAGTTTTTCTAAAATGTTGGCTCATACTTTAATTTCCTACTTAAGGATGAATGTACATAACTTCCTTAACCTGCGATGTTTTTGTTATTCGCCCAATTATGGGGCTGGGTCTGTATATGTCTATAACCAATGCTCAGGTGCATGTTTCTGAATATTATTTATCTGTTCTAATGTTTGTGATTCTAGCATAGTAGTGGTAGCTCAATGGAGTTTGTTTTCTAGTAATCTTTTATATTTAGTGCTTCCGTTCGGGCCCCGAATGTTACGTATATCTGGTTTAATGTCCGTTTCTGAGTAGGTCATGCCCAAACTTTTAGGGGCAAGTCTGGGGCGTGCAATTTGATTTGTCAATAATTGTGTAATATTTTATAGGTCTTTGTAGTACATGACAATTTATAATTGACTGAAATTTTACATGCTTACATATTTAACCCTGTAAAGGGTTTAAGCATGGGCCTAAGTGCCAAGGTCGCCTTTTTTAGGCGACCGAGAATGTCTAAAGGAGCATGGGCTAAAGCCCAAGGGAAGTGGGCTGAAGCAAGTCTGACCTACCAAAGAGCCGAATAGACTCCACGAAGGAAAATGTCTAAGTGAAGTTGCAGAGGCAATCTAAAGTTGTAGAGGCAACACTTGTAGCAGTCAAGTTGCTGAAGCACTTTGTTGTAGCGAGTGCTATCTGAACTTGCAATGGGAAATGGCTACCTCAGCAACTATAGCCACTGTAACTACGATAGCTGCCGCAACTAACTTGCAAGGGAGGCACCCTACCAAGGTGATAGCAGCCTTTGGGAAAAGTTTTGCCTCCACAAGTAAAGGCTGATAGCAAGCCTAGGACTGATAGCAGGTCCCATATCTCACTAGTTGGAGCTGATAACAGGCCCAAAGGTAAACCAATATACCGTGGCAACCCTATGAAGATGGGAGTAGGGTAGCCTAAGTGTAGGGGACTCCCTTTCCATTACCCAGGCCATGGACCTGCCTTAGTCGCACAGATAGGACTTAAGGAAGCCCCCCTTGGGCTTGGTACTAAGGCATAGCATGGCTGGTAGCAGGCTTGGCTGTGGCCTTTATCTTGGGAAGTTGGGGAGTTCATGGTTAGGTGGCTAAGGGTAGAGGTTTCGCTGAGGAGAACACAAAACATGGCTGATAACAGGCTATGAAGAACTAAGAATGCATGTATTGGCCAAACTAAGCTGAGAAGGTAAGTGCAGCAGCAAGGTTTTACCACCGCAAATGCACTTGTCGAGGTTCACGTTAAGAAGGCAAGTTACAGTAGCAAACACTCCCGCCGCAAGTGCACTCATTGAGGTGTTTGTAAGGTTCACGCTGAGAAGGCAAGTTGCAGTAGCAAACACTTCTGTCGCAAATGCACTTGTTGATGTAGTTGTGCCAAATAGATAGTACGCAGTATATGCAGAGGGATGCGTCACTTCTAGCCTGGTAGCACAAGGCAGAATATTCCATGTGATCCTCTAGGACACATGTCTTCTCTCTATTTTTCCAGTTGGCGTCCTCTTGGTACCAAGGAAAAGCCTATAAATAGGACCCATTTCCTAGCCCAAGAGACGTAATTAATTAGGGATTTGGGGGAGATGCTGCCCATTTTTGTGCATTGTCATACATTTCTTCTTGAGCTGCGTGCTTCACCCTCACTTAGCTACTCATCCTCTAGCCATCCCACAATTGTTACACCATTAGCATAGTTTTGCCTCTCTAATCACTACTCATACCAAACCCCTCCCCACATTTCGGGCGACTTTGCTGGGGAGGCTGCTTTGTTAATGGTTTATACCCGCAGTGGCTTACATACTTCACTGCAAAAAATGGTAGAAGATAAAGTTTAGCATCAAGACCAACAACAAGGTTCTTCTAATCGCAAAGCAGCATATGCTGAGGACCATGACCACAGTGTTTTAGTCGAAGCAGTCTAGTCACTTCAGGACACGCAGAGGGAGATCTTGATAGCTTTACAAACTCTCACCGAAGCTATCATGGCCATGGCGTCTAGGCCAGCCCTAGCGCAATTACCTCCGCCTGTAGCAGTCCCAGGTTTGGTGCCTAATCCGTTCTCTGAGAATCAAGCTTCGATCCAGGTGCCTCCGACGGTACCTTAGGTAAAAAGTACAACTGTTGGTTCAGCTACCCAAGGGCAAACTGGCCCATTCCAGCCCACTCTCTTTGTTACTCTAGCCGGCGTATAAGCTATGCTCGAGCAAGAGCGTAGCAAGAAGCAACTGCCATCTCTCCCCAATCCAGATGTGAAGCCCCTATACTCCCAAGAGATACTGGCCATGTCGTATCCACCTGGGTATACAGTGCCCACGTTTGTGAAGTTTGATAGAAAGCAAGGCAATGCCAAAGAACATGTGGTGAGGTTTATTGAGACTCTTGGTGTCCATGGTGGTGACCACCCTATATACCTTCTAGAGTTCTCCAAATAACTTATCGAAAGAGCTTACAGCTGGTATGTGAACTTGGCTCCCAACTCGATCAAGAGTTGGGAAGAGATAGTGAACAAGTTCCACACAAAGTTCTTCCAAGTCCAAGAGAAAGTCACAACCCTCACACTTGGGCAAGACATCTAAAAAGAAGGTGAAGATATACTGGACTGTGTCAAGAGGTTCCAAGATAAGGCCATTGACTGTCATGAACTAGTAGATGAGACACACTTAGTCAGCATATGTGTGGAGGGTGCCATACGCGACTACAAAAGTTTCTTAGTGAACCATAATCTGCCTAGCTTTTCGGCCTTGATTGAGGCAGCTAGGAACCTCAGTACCACTGGTTCTTTGCACAAACCTGTGACAGTCACCTCTACTCCAGCAGTAGTAGAGTTACTGTGGTAACCTCGTAAGAGGGAACAACTCGTAGGGAGGCGTTGTCCTCTCAGAAGAGGAAGAGTTATGAGGACAGAAACCCATATCTTTGTAGTCTCGAGAATGTTAAAGCCTTGGTTAAAGATTGGGTAGCTGATGGTGAACTTATTTTATCTCCAATAGATGTTCCCCCAACCAAGAAAAATAAAGAAAGCCCAGATTATTATGTCTATCACAGAGCCACTAGGCATCCTACTAGGGACTGTTGGACTTTGAAAAGTATCTTTAAGAAGAAAATTGTTGTGAATGAGCTCAAGTTCAAAAATACTAGTAATTGTGATGTGGGAAAAGACCCCTATCCCAATCACAAGGAGGAAGGAAAGAATGTACATATGATTGGTTATCTTAGGCTTGTGCGTGATCAAGTGCACATGACATCCTAATATGATGAGTTAGGAAAAATCACAACTGACCAACTCCCTAAGACAGTACCTGCAGAGGCCAAACTCGCAGAGGATACTCATGCTCAGGCCTTACAAAACTCTGTTAAGTTTTGTACTTTCTTTGACCAGCTGGGGCTGAGCCAAGCCACCAGGTTGGAAGCAACAAAGGCCCTCATCAACATTTCTGAAGTACATCATACTGAAGTTGCTGAGGTTAAGGAATATGTGCCTCAGCATATCCAGGAAGGCTATGGGCCCATTACCTTTTTAGAAGCAGATAGAATATACCCATTCCTCTATAATCGTCCTCTTTTTGTCATAGCTTACATCCATGATGTAGAATTCAAGTGGGCTTTCCTTGATGGTGGGGCATCCATAAACATCATCACTACCGTCACCTTTGCGAAAACTGGTATCCCAGAATCTAAAATGATCTGCCAACCCATTACTGTGACGAGCTTTGGTGGTGAGAAAAAAAGTTACTAAGGGTCATGTTGTAGTGGACTTAGCAGTTGGTGAGATCCGCTCCTTAACTAAGTTCCATGTGATCAAAGCAGACACAAATTACCGCACGATACTTGGCAGAGCTTAGATGCACCGATATGGGGCTATCTTGTCAAGTTATCACCAATGCGTGAAGGCAAAGTTGAGAAGGCGAACAGTGACCATAAATGCATCTAAAAAGCCATTTGAGGTAGAGGAGGCCCACTATTCCGATGCAATCTTCTTTACTGAGTTGTCAGTAGATGAAACCCCAAGGACTGGCAAAGTTATAGGGGTAAAGTTGCCAAAGTGGGGAGACATTCGAGATACAGATGTTGCTCCAGAAAGTAGTGGGCAAAAGAGGAGCAACAAGTCCACAAGTCCCTCGCCAAATATTGTTAAAGTGCGTAAGGGTGTCAAGATAGTTTACTACCTATGACGGTCTTGGGGGCCAAACTTCAAACCTTGGAAGGATGGCCCCGAGACCAACAAGTATGATGGCAATGAGTCCTAAGAAGGGTTTGTGGAGACTCCTGAACCTACTCTTGAGTGCATGCAAGACAAGCCCAAACTGCAGCAGGAAGGGCTTGCTGAGGTAAACCTCAGTGACTTTCCAGGGCAGAGCAAACCTGTGTTCATCAGCGATGTAATGGCTCTAGCAGCTAAGGCAAAATTGATAACACTACTGAAGCGGTATAGTGATGTCTTCGCTTGGACATATGACGAGATGCCTGGCCTGGACCCATCTCTTGTCACTCATCACCTTGACACCTTTCCTAACTCTAAACCAATAAAGCAACTTGCCCAAAAATACCACCCCGATCTTGAAACAAAGATTAAGGAAAAGGTAGAAAAGTTGCAGAGGGCCAAGTTCATTGAGCCTATACAGTACCTGACTTGGCTAGCAAATATTATGCCTGTAAAGAAGAAAAATGGCCAGATCAGGGTCTGTGTAGACTTTCACATCCTGAACAAGACCTATCTGAAAGATAAATTTTCATTACCCCATGTCGACACACTTGTCAATTCTACCGCAAGTCATCAGATGTTCTCTTTCATGAATGGGTTCAGCGGTTATAACCCGATAAAAATGGCACCAGAAGATGCAGAAAAGACAGCTTTTAGAACGCCCTTGGGAAATTTTTTCTATACAGTGATGCCCTTTGGTTTGAAAAATGTTAGGGCAACCTATCAACGGGCTATGACTATAGTATTCCATGATATGTTACATCACGAAATAGGAGTGTATGTAGATGATCTGATGGTAAAGTCTACCGAAGCAAATCGACACCTTTACAACTTGGAAAAAGTTTTTCAGCGTTGTCGCAAATTCTGTCTAAAGATGAACCCCCTCAAGTGTGCCTTCGGAGTTATTGCAGGAAAATTCCTTGGTTTCTTGGTACACCAACTTGGTGTCGAGATAGACGGGGATAAAATCAAGTCTATCATGGAGATGCCACCACCACACTCTCAAAAGCCTTGAAGAAATTCCTAGGCAAAGTGTCATGCCTCAAGAGGTTCATTCCAGCCCTTGCTGAGATAACCTTTTTCTTTGGGACACTGCTGAAAGGGAATCACAAGTTTGAATGGCTAGAAGAACACCAACAGACATTTGATATAGTAAAAAAAACACTTACCTCACTACTTACAATGATCACCCCACAACCTAAAAAGCCTCTGCTACTGTACCTTACCTCTACACCTCAGTTTATTGGGGCTCTACTTGTCCAAGGCATAGATGGCGTTGAGAACCAGTCTATTATATTAGTCGCAAAATCAATGGTGCCGAATCACAGTATACCCTAATTAAGAGGTGTTGTTTGGCCTTAATCTTCACAGCGCAGAAGTTGCGCCATTATTTTTTGGCACACCCGAACCAAGTTGTGACCAGGAGTGATCCGGTCCCCTACTTACTATGCAAACCCGCTCTGACCGGAAGAATGGCAAGATGGCTCTTAGATCTAGCGGAATATGACATCGCTTGTATTACCCCCATGGCTATTAAGAGCCAAGCACTTGCGGGCTTGCTAGCATAATTCCCATCTGGTGAACACGAACCTGCAAAGGTACCTGCCTAGTGACGTCTATGTCTCAGCAACTACAGTTGAGACTTTTTGGGACTTAAAATTTGATAAAGCCTCTAGGGCTGGGAAAGGTGGAGCTGGCATAATACTCACTAGTCAAGAAGGGGAGAAGTTCCATTTATCATATAAGCTTGACTTTGAATGTTCAAACAATGAAGCTAAATATGAGGCGTTGATACTGGGTTTCATTGCTGCCCAAAAGAACGGCCTTTGCAAGTTGAAGATTTAGGGCGACTCCAAGTTAGTTGTCAAGAAAACACTTGGTGATTTTGCCTTGAAGGAACCTCTTTTGGCCCCATTCATCGTTCAAAGGTTGCTCACTCAGTTTGATGATGTCCAAATCTAGCATACCCCTTGAACACACAACTGTTTCCCCAACGCCTTGGCTACACTAGGGACAAAGGTGATATACCAGATGATAGTATAACTATCATCATCAAGAAAAGCAAACACCAGCAGTGTTAGCCAAAAAATATATAGAGCAAGGTGCTAAGGAGTGGAAAACAGATATAATCCAACAACTGAAAACAAACCAAGGAACAATCAGATCGGCAGAACTTGCATCATTCTTGCTCGTCAGAGGAGAGTTATACTTCCGTGGTCCCAACAACCTGTTAGCAAGGTGCGTCAGTAGACAAGAAGTAGCTTACAAACTTAAGTAGATCCATGCTAAGTCCTGTAGAGATGGAAATATCAATCTATACTGCTGGATACAAAGGTAAGGGTATTACTGGCTAGAGATGGAAAAGGAAATTACTAAGTTACAGAGGCAATGTGCAAAATGTCAGTCGCATCCTAAAGAAGAGGAAGCTTATTTCTTAAGCAGTGAAGAATGGAGATAGCCATATATTGACTACCTTAGAAATGGCACACTGCCTGAGAACAAAGCCGATGCAATCAGAGTTAAGATACGGTGTAGCTCGACTTTTCGTGCTCCTTTCAGAAGACGAGAAGCCCTACAATTTGGACTCTGCCTGTGGTTTTGAATCTGATTTCACAAGTGCAATGTGAAATAGTGAAAACACAAAAAGAGTCCAAATCCGGCAATTCTTTTTGAAAAATCGATGTTTTGAATAAAATGCCGAAAATGGACTGCTTTGTCAGATTTCAGAGTTGCCACATAAATATTTTTGGAAAATTTAGAAAACCCAAGACTCGTGCCAAAGGCTATTAGTTCATCAGCACCAAAGTTGTCTCGGCTCAAGAACTTGGGTACAAGAGGGGGAGGTTATGAATTGAGCACCCCCCTCACCCAATCAAAGATCAGTTTCTACTATTCATGATGTGATTCTTATTTACATTATATGCTTTTATTTCAATTATTAGCTATATTACTATGTGACTCACACAAGTATAGACTAATTTTTGCAAGAATTGGAACATTTGATTTCATGTTTTATTTGAAATTGTTTTGTGAATTTGCCACTCGAAAAAGTGGGCTAAAATGGGCATTAATCAAATTATCCCATGTCCAGCAATTAGCCTTCATCCATAGGCATTCAAACAGTTATATCATTTAAGTAGTTACCCTCATAGTGAACATACTGGATATGGCAACAATCATACTCATGCGATATGCTGAAGTGAGTAAAAACTCACCTAATACTTCAAGCCAAAATAAACAAAAGAGTTAGAAAAAATGCATGATCCTAAGTAATGCAATATGAGTAATGCAACGCATAGGCTCGATTACTAACATGGCATATGAATCAATTTGATGGCATGTAGACTAAACACGCATTCAAAGAGGCATTTAACTAACTATGCAAGTTAGAGTCAAGCCTCAATGCATGCAATACAAGTGTATGCAAACATGAAATATGCTAAATAAAACATGATGCTTCTAAACTAACCATCATAAACAGGTAAATAAAAAGGAGAGAGACGTAGGGTTGGAAGACATACACATTATTACAACATTTGCGTCCTCACGCAGGAGGATCTGAATAAACTAACTAAGCTAATTACTACGAATTACAAACCGAATGAAATAATCAACTAAACTAGTTAATTAATTATTACAACAAATTAACTAACTAATTGAACTAACCAATTAATTAATTACAAATCAAAACGAACTAATTAATTACATGAATACAACATGAAAGAAGTGTTAAGCTAGCTATTCTAATTACTCTGCCTCGGGAAATAAGGAATGCTCATGCATGCACGGATTTCCACCCGAAAAAGGTCACTGTCCTGCTGCCAGATGCCTCTATTGCACAGTAGAACATTTTCAATGTTTTTCATATCAGAATCAGCCCTGTTTTGCTAGAAAAGTACAATGCTTGGTGCAAAGGTGGCTGGCAGGCCAAAAGTAGTGACCGGCCTGCCACAAAGGTAGACGGCCGTCCATAAAAAGATGGTCTGCCGGCTAAGAAAAGTGGCTGGCCAGCCACTGGAGTCTGGCCCTTCCTACTGCAACAGAGGACAAACAGAGCAAAAATAGGGTATTCTCAAGCGATGTTTGTACGCTTTACCCCTCCTTATCATCAGACAGCTCAAAGGATAAACTTGATTCACAAGTCATCAATCTAAGCAATTTCATTGTATGATGGCCTATGAACCAAAGGGTACACTTTCAATAAATGCTCAAATAAAGACTCTCAAACCTCCTCCCTATCCTGAATAATCAAGGGAAATGGTTGACAACTCGTGAACCGTTTTCATCCCTAATGAGTATGAAATGACTCAAGACTCGAGGGTTCAATTAACGTCCGATTGAACCCATACCAAGTTATTATCTTGCATTATTTTAGTCCAAGTTTTATTATTCCATTTTAATTACCTTTCCATTCTTTAATTCATTAAGCCCAAAGGTGAAGATTAAGTCCTCTAAAGGAGGGAAGTGTCAAACCAAGGGTTAGTTTAAGGCATGAGAGAGATGTTATGTCGTTGATAATGAACCCCTAAAAGGGATTAAACCATTAAGCACGACTGCCTCTATCTCAAGCTTACAAGAACAATCAGTTTGAAACAACTCTCAAAGAAAATAAAATCCCAAGAAATGAGGGAGGTTGCAGAGATTATTAGAGGTGACCACAAGTAAGAAAAGCAAGAAATAAATGTTATCAACTCAGATAGGTTGGTGGCTAAGGCCTAAAACACCAAATCTATGAGGACAACTAAACTACAAGCATGCAAAACAAAGCATAAATGCAATGAATACCTAAAACAGTCTTAAAACAAGCAAAAGAAGTGTTGGAATTAAGACCCCAAAAAAAAGGAGCTAAAATAGTAAGCTACAACATGGAGCTATGTAAGCTAGTGAATAAGACACAAGGAGGGAAGGCTAACCTCTCCAATTTTGGACTTCAAAACATATTTTTAGCCACTAAAATAATTCTGAAATTCAGTATTTAAAAGTTCAAAAAAAGATATTGTAAAGGTGGGAAACACAAGGGTACAGGCTAGAGAAGCAAGGTGGAAAGAAAGGTTAACCACCCCTCCTCCCTTTAACGCCTTACACCGCAAGTTTCAGCCCAAAAATACAGAGTTTATACAGCCCAAAAACATTAGAAAACAGTAGGAGAAAAAGCAAGCAAAGTAATGAAACAAGCTAAGCCTTATATCTCTTGAAGAGAAGAACAGTTTTAAGCAACAATTCAGCACATACACACCCCTTAGAGCTCAAAATAGGCTCAAAAGCACCTCAGCTCAAAGATGGCAAGGTTTGGTTAAGAGTGTATAGGCAAAAGCTCAAGAAATTTTAAGAGAGAGAGAGAGAAAATTATAGAGAGAGAAAATTAATTTTGCTCTAATTTTTCTAACCCTCAAAAATGGAAGGGGAGGTTCTCTATTTATAGAAAAATATCACACTCCCTCAAAAACATCCATCCATACACGTGTAGGTAGATGCAAACATCTGTGCAAACAGCTGGCACAACTGGTAGAAAATATTTGCAAAACACACTTGTGGCCGGCAAGCCACCAATTCTAGCCGGTAGGCCACACACTTGGCCGACAAGGCACAAGGGTGGCTGGCAGTCCACAAAAATAGGCCTGCAAGTCCTAGGTTTTTCAGGTTTGAAAGGCTGGGTAAGGTTTGCAGGGTTTTGAGGCTTAGAGCTGTGGCATAGCACTTGACAAGAATATGCATTCATCATTGGGTGCGCAAGTGATGGTGCCCAAGTCGTAAGGGAGGTAAAAAATGGGGTGTCTACAGGCGGGCCCTCCGGTTCTTCCTTAACCAAGGCAAGTTGTACTGAAAAAGCTTTAAAGGGGAACCTTTGGTGTGTAATCAAAAGATGAGGCGAACGAAGTGCTGAGGGAAGCCCACAAGGTAGAGTATCAAGGAGGGCAGCGACTATATGGACACCTTATCCACCTCTATTACTACTGGCCGATGATGGAAGAAAATACTAAAAACTTTGTAAGAAGATGTCAGTCCTGTCAAAAGTTTGGGAACTTGATACATGCACTGGCGATTGAGCTGCACAACATCAAGACCCTCTACCCGTTTCATACTTGGGCATTTGACTTGGTAGGTCCTATAGTGCAATAATTAAAGGACACAGACGGATACTTGCAGCAACTGAAGTTAGTACCAAGTGGGGTAGAGGCCATACCAATGAGAAAAGTAGACGGAGCAGAAGTGGCCAACTTCATCAAGGAAAACATCATCTATAGGTTTGGCATACCCAAAGTGATATTGTCTGATAATGGAACTCCCTTTGTAAATCGCCATGTAAGAAGGTTGGACACCTACCAAATCAAGCATCACAAGTCTACTCCATATTATTCTCAAGGGAATGGACAAGCTAAGGCGACCAGCAAAACCCTCATCCTAACACTGAGTAAAATGATGGATGAAGCAGGGGGCACATGGCCTGAACAACTCTCCATAGCACTTTGGGCATACAGAACATCAAAGAGGAAGTCTACCCAGGCAATCGCATTTTCCCTAGTGTATGAATCTAAGGCTGTGTTACCAGTTGAGCTAGCAGTACCCTCAGCAAGAATGGCTATGATTTCACACTTAGTTCCAGATGCCAGGAGGAATGACATAAAGGCAGTCGAAGAAAGAAGAGATGTGGCCTCACAGGCGATGGAAAAGTATCATTAGTTCATAGCCTGCACGTATAATCAGTCTGTTCAACACAGAGAGTTTAAGGAGGGAGACTTGGTATGGAAGACGGTGGACACGATTATGTAGAGGCAACCAATCTCCAAGTTCTCACCAAGATGGGAAAGCCTTTACAAAGTTGCCGAGGTAAGCAGCAGTGGGTATTACAAGTTCACTAGAGTAGATGACGGGTTCAGAACTAGCCTCATCAATGCCAAGTATGTAAAGGAATAATTCTCTTGATTTCTTTTTGTCCAAAAAAGAGTTGTAAGTTTCTCTTGTTAATATTTCCAAAGCAAAGTGTAAAGAAAGTGTCATACACTTAGTAAACCTATTACTCTTGTAAACACTTAGTGTGAAGAAAGTTTTCCATATTTGGTGAAATTTCATCCATGTAAAAACTTAGTCATGATGAAGTTTTGTTCGTGGCAAGAGTTTTTCTTATCTTTAGAAGCTATGTAAAAGCAATGTAAAGAGAGCGATGAAATGAAACTCAAAGAATGCTACAAAAGAAAAAGAAAAGGAAGAAATCATAGCAAAGTCACAAATATATCAAATTAAACCCTTCATCAGGGAGTCCATCAAAGTCACATCTTGGGGCAATTGGGTGACAAGAGCAGAGTCCTTCTCCTTGAACCGAGCCAGGTTCTGGCGGTGCTACTCTAAAGCACCCTCATAATCTCTGATGGTCTCTTCCAAGAAGGCAATCACAGCCACATTATCCGCATGCTCAACGAAGCCATCAACTTCTTGGAACGTAGCCCTCATCCATGACAAGTCCAAGCCATTTCTTTCGAAGCCACTAAGATTTACCTCAGCACTCTCTACAAACTTGCCAGAGGTTGTCAGAATTTGCTTTGTGGTGAGGTCCCGAATGAAACAGGCTAAAGACTCTAATAGCGTTGCTTGCACCTTCGGGCCTGGCACATTGAAAGAAGTGAAGATGCTAGGGTGCAACGCCTAAATACAGACTAGGATGTGAGCAGCTTCAGTAGCTCAGAAAAGAAACCATAGCTGAAGGCTGTGAGGACTCTTTCATACCACTACCAGCTTGAACTACAGGAGGAAGACTTGCAGAGCGGCCAAAGTTTTGGGGACGAAGAACCTCTCTCGAAGATGACTGCCCAGCAGCATTGGAATGAGTGGATGTTGCGAGGTGGCCAAGCCAGCTGATCTCACGAGATAAAACAAAACTGCCTCCATCGCCCCGTCGCTCTAAGAAAAGGTCATCTATGTGGTAATCCCCAACGTTGAAATATGGCGCAAATGTGGTGTATATCCCAGTATAAAAGTCTTGTGATGCCCCAAGATTAGCTGGCACCTTAGGAAAATGAGTGGGGTACAGATCAGCAAGTTGCTCAGAAGTTGCTGAGGCAACTGGGTCAGAAGTACCAGTGGGAATAGTAGCACTAGGAGCGGTCACATTGGCAGAGCTGCCTTTGTAAGTTGAGCCAAACTTGGAGGGCCCACCTTAGGAGCGGCCGCTGCATCTTCATTTTCCTCAACAACTGGGACATTTGAAGTTATAGTATGTTGAACTAAAGGGGACTTAGTGGAGTGAGAAAAGTTCCCTGATCCAGCCTCTGTTTGGGGTGGGTCAACTTCGAGTGGCTCCCTCACTCCACGCTCCTCTCTTGGAGTTTTAGGAACGAAGTCCTCGCTGCTAACAGGTCAATGGTCGGAATGTACAAGATCAGTGGTGTTTGGAGCATCAACACCTTCAATAGGCATGTTGTTCTCTGCAACTTTTACAACGTGCACAGGGGGTAGGTGTAAAGGGTCAAAAATTAAGGTCCAAATTAAGCATGTGCCTAAATGCTAAGGTCACCCCTTTTAGGCAACCGAGAATGTCTCAAGGAGCACGGGCTAAAGCCCAAGGGAAGTGGGCCAACAAGTGGGCCGAAGCAGGTCCGACCCGCCAAAGAGCCGAATAGCCTCCACGAAGGAAAATGTCTAAGTAAGGTTGTAGAGGCAATCTAAAGTTGCAGAGACAACCCTTGCAGTGGCCAAGTTACTGAAGCACTTTGCCTTAGCGTCGCCATTCCAAGTATTGATGGGAGTGCCATCTAAACTTACAACGGGAAATGGCCACCACAGTAACTACAGCCATAGCAACTACGACAGCCGCCACAACTTACTTGCAAAGGGAGGCAACCCCACCAGGGCGATAGCAGCCTTTGGGGGAAGTTTCACCTCTGTAAGTAAAGGTGAATAGCAGGCCTAGGATTGATAATAGGTCCCGTATCTCACTGGTTGGAGTTAATAGTAGGCCCAAAGGTAAACCAGTATACCGCAACAACCTCGAAGATGGGAGTAGGGTAGCCCAAGTGTAAGGGACTCCTTTTCCATTACGCAGGTCATGGACCTGCCTTAGCCGCATATGCAGGACTTAAAGAAGACCCCTTAGGCTTGATACTAAGGCACAGCATGGTGTGGATCAGGCTTTCTTCGCGCGCCCCCCTTTCGGAGAGGGCGCGAATTGGTCGTCCTACAGTTCGGACTCCCGTCACGGTTCTGAATCTAATCTCACAAAGTGCAATGTAAGACTGATAAATCACCAAAGAGTCCAAATCTGGCAATTGGTTTTGGAAAATCAATTTTGAATCAAAAACGCCAAACATGGAGTGCATTGCCAGATTACAGAATCGCCACCTAAATATTTTGTTTTTGAGAAATTTAGGAAACCCTGACTCGTGCCAAAAGCCACGTGTCTGTCATCGCCAAAGTTACCTCAGCTCGGGAACTTGGGTACGAGAAGGGAAGGTCTTGAAATGAGCACCCCCGCTCGCCCGATCAAAGGATCGGTCTCTACTAAGCATGATATGTTGCTTTATAAACCTCATGTGTTCTTATTCCGGTTATTAACTAGCTTACTATGAGATGCGCACAGCATACAAGTATAGACTAAATCACAAGAATTGGAACAAAACAACTCATGTTTGTTTTCGAAAATGGTTTGAAAGTGCCACCCTCACGGTGGGCTAAAGCGCGGATTTGCCACCCTAAAGTGGGCTTTAAAACATGGTTTTGCCACTTCGCAAAGTGGGTTTAAAACTCACAATCATCGAGTTGTTCCAATTCAGGCAATCAAGCCTTCATCCACATGCATTCATATAGTTTAGCACTTAAGCAAATAGCCTCATGGCAAGTATGCTATCATGGCAACACTCACACTCATGCAATATGCTAAAGCGTAAAAGCTTACCGAGTACTCCGAGCCAAAACAAAAGCTAGTTAGAAATATGCATGATCCCTAACTATACAAGCAATGCCTAATGCAACACATGCAATAATACAATTAAATAGGCTCGGCTATCTAAGATGGCATATGAATGCAACACTTTGATACACGTATTCAAATAAGGGTATTGAAATACAATGCAGTTTGAATGATGCGCCGAGCCTCGATGCATGCAATACAAATGAATGATGTAAACATGCAAGCATAAGGTATGTTAATCAAAATATGTCCCTAATCTAACCACCGAAAGCAGATAAATAAAAGGAAGAAAGACGTGGGGTTGGAAGACATGCACACACACACGCACACTTATTACAACATTGTGCCCTCTCGAAGGAGGGTCCGAATAAAAGCTAAGCTAATCTAAGCTAAGCTAATCAAACTAATCTAATTAAACTAATTAGACTAATTATTACACAACAAAATTGAATGACTAGTAAACTACTTACTAATTTTTACAACAATCAACTTAATTAGCACACTAATTAAATAAATTACAAAACCAATGCAAGCTAATAAGTAAAGCATTAAATTACATTACTTCAGCTCTGTTTCGAAAAGTTAAACATGCATGCATTCGGTTTCTCGCCCCGAAAAGCCCACCAGTTTGCTCTTGAGAGGCTCTGTTTGCAGAGTTACTCCAAGAACTTTCTGCTAAATCTTACCAATTCCATGCTGAGGAATTCACTAGTGGCCTGCTGGCCACGAGGGCTTGCTGCCAGCCACCTGCCGCCCAAAGGGAGGCACTGCCGGCCAAAGATGTAGCACTGCCGGCCATCAGTGTGCCACTCCCGGCCACTGGTGTGCTGGATCACCAAGCTGCAATAAAGCACAAACAGAGGGAAAATGAGGGTTTTCCAAGAACATGTCTGTACTGTGCCCCTCCTTATCATCTCAAAACATCAAAGGAGAAGCACTCTTGGATCCAAAACCACCAATCAAGCATGTTCAATGCATGATGGCCAAAGATCCAAGTTGTACACTTTCAATAAATGCACAAAAACAAGACATAAAGGACCACCACCCTATTGTCACACCCGACTTTCTCCACGCGCCCCCCTTTCGGAGAGGGCAGGAATTGGTCGCCTTATAGTTCGGACTCCCGCACGGTTCTGAATCTAATCTCACAAAGTGCAATGCGAGACAGATAAATCACCAAAGAGTCTAAATCTGGAAATTGGTTTCGAAAAATCAATTTTGAATCAAAAAGCACCAAACATGGACTGCTTTGCCAGATTACAGAGTCACCACCTAAATGTTTTATTTTTGGGAAATTTAGGAAACCCTGACTCGTGCCCTAAGGCCACGTATCTCTCATCACCAAAGTTGTCTTGGCTCGGGAACTTGGGTACGAGAGGGGAAGGTCTTGAAATGAGCACCCCCACTCGCCCGATCAAAGGATCGGCCTCTACTAACATGATATGGTGTTTCATAAACACGTGTTCTTATTTCGGTTATTAGCTAACTTTACTATGTGATGCGCACAGCATACAAGTATAGACTAAGTCGCAAGACTTGGAACAAATCAACTCATGTTGTTTTCAAAAATAGTTTGAAAGTGCCACCCTCAAGTGGGCTAAAGCGCAAATTTGCCACCCTCAAGTGGGCTTAAAACATGATTTGCCACTTCATAAAGTGGGCTTAAAACTCACATTTATCGAATTGTTCCAATGCAAGCAACAAAGCCTCCATCCACAGGCCATCGTGCAGTTAATCATATAAGCAAATAGCCTCATGGCAAGCATGCTATCATGGCAACACTCACACTCAGGCAAGTATGCTAAAGCGTAAAGACTTACAGTGTACTCCGAACCAAAACAGAAAACTAGTTAGAAATCATACATGATCCTAACTATGTTTAAAATGCCTAATGCAACACATGCAAAAATGTAATTAAATAGGCTCGACTATCTAAGATGGCATATGAATGCAAAAAATTTGATACATATATTCAAATAGTTATTGAAATACAATACAATTTGAATGATGCACCGAGCTCGGTGCATGTAAGACAAATGAATGGATGCAAACATGCAAGCATAAGGTATGCTAATCGAAATATGCCCTAATCTAACCATCGAAAGCGGTTAAATAAAAGGGAGAAAGAAGTGGGGTTGGAAGACATGCACACACACATGCACGCTTGTTACAACATTATGCCCTCGCGAATGAGGGTCCGAACAAATAAGCTAAGCTAATCTAAGCTAAGCTAATTATTACAAACAGCTAATTATTACAAATAGCTAATTAACTAACTTAGCTAATTAATTACAATACTCGAATAATTAGCTATACTAACTAATTAAAGCGATAAAGTGGCCCCGCGGGTGAAGGAGGCATGCATGCTAGGTTGGCGTTCGCTCGGAAATCCATTGCTTTGCCGTCAATTGCCTCTATTTGCACATGCCTTGGTTTCTAAACATTGAACCATCCTCCACACTATTTCTGCTCTAAAACAGGATCATTTTCTGCACAAAATGGACTGGTGGCCGGTCGGCCACAAAAAATGGCTGTCGGCCACCTTAACTAGCCGATCAGCTACTTGAACTAGCCGATCGGCCACTTGCTGTTCCAGGCTTCTGGTCTTGCTCAACAGAGGACAACAGAGGCATAACAATGTATTTGCAAGAATATGTATGCATTGCTACACTCCTCATCATGTCTTAAGCTCAAAGGAGAGTGGCACTCATCTTTCAAGCCACCAACCAAGCATCTCAATGCATGATGGCCCGAAAACCAAGCTTGCATAAGCTATGTGAATGCACAAACAATACACAAAGAGCCTCCGCCCCTATCGTGCATGATCAAGGGGGTTGGCAACCAAGAAATGTGACACGTTTTCATCACTTTGAGTATGAAACGTCCCACATTTCTTGTGTTTGGATTAACGTCCGATCCAAACACAATGCAATACAACCAACATGCTTATCTTTCACATGTTTTACTTGGTCCATTTCTTGTTTACTCATTTTAACTTACCAATTAGTCCATTAATCGGTTAAGTTCAATGTGTAAGTCCTCTAATGGGAAAGATGGCCTAAGCCACAAGCACCTTAAGCATGAAAGAAGCATCATGCTTTTGGTTAGTAGAAACCCTCAAGAGAAGGCTAAAACCATTAGGCATGAGAGCCTCGATTCCATGCTCAAGTCAACAAGGGACTTAAGACCACTTTCAAAATGAATGAAAGATTGAAACAATGGAGTGCAATGACACATATTTCAGCACTAAAATAACATGCTAAGTGACTCAAAATCATGCAAACAATTCATGTAATGCATGTTAGAGGCATAAAGCATCAAAGCTAGTGAAGTGTATTACACTAGAAGCATACATTATCAAGCTCAAACAACAAAACCAACCATGGACAGACCTACAACATGCCAAATCAGTGGCATGAACATGTTGAGATAGGAGCTCAAAAGACTAGGAGAACATGCACACATGTTAGCCCATAAGCAAGGCACAATACACAACCCTCAAAAGCAATGAAGAAGTGAAGTATGTGAGAGTGTGACAGAAGTATATGCTCTGAAATCACATGCTAAATGATGCCATATCATGCTCTGAAAACACAAAGCTAGTCAAGAGCATTTACACCATAGCTATACAAAGCAAGCCTCAAGAGACCAAGACCACTCAAAATAGAGTTTAAACATGTTAAAACATGAGCAAAAATGTGCTGGAGTGGAGCCAACACATGCTAAAATGATGGGCTAACTCATTAGGCATGCTAGGCTTGTAAGCAAGATTACACTACAAGTGCAAGAATCAAGCAACAAGTGGCCATCTACTCATGCAAAGCCTAAAACATGGTTGAACAAAGCTACAAAAAGGTAGAAAAACATGCTCACATGTTAGGCCATCTACTCATGCAAACAAGACAAGAAAATGGGGGACTACTCCCTCCCATTTTGGTCCTCAAAACCAACTTTCTACCACTGAAATTCCTTTGGAATTCAGGGTTAAAAGGCCAAAAAAAGTTGTTTTAGAAAGCTTTGAAAAATGGCACAAAAGCTTAACAAGCAAAGAGACAAGAAGGATGGACCACCCTCAAACTCAAAAGGGGCTTAAACCACCATTTTTAGGACTGAAAAATAGAGTTTTCTTCAATTCAAAACCAAGCCAAAAATAGTTTGCAAAGGTGGCAAAACAAGTGTGGAAGACAAGCTTAAAAGGGACAAGTGCTTACCCTTGAAGCACAACCGCAAAACAGGTGAAAATCTGAGCCAAAACCAGCTTTGAGAGCTCAAATAGGACCTCCAAGAACCTCAGCAACAAGGTAGAGGTGTTTGGTCTAGGGTCTCTTTGCAAGAGTGTAGGAAATTCTCACTTCTAAGCACAATATAGGAAGAGAGAGAGGCTTCTAGAGAGAGAGAGAGAGAGATTTTTGAGAGAGAAGCTCCCAAACTTGCCCACCTCCCAAAATGAGAGATATGGCTTCAATATATAGCAAAAAGAGAAGCCTTAGTTGAAATATCTGATTTAGAAATATCTGGAGCAGTGTGTAACAGCTGGAGAAGAGAGATCTGCAAAATATCTGACTTTGGGACACAACTGGCCGGTAGGCTACCTCAATTGGCCGGCCAACCACCTCAAGTGGCCGACCGGCTACTTTTCTGGCCGAATGCAAAAATCTGCTCCGCAGGTCAAACTTCAAATGGGCATATGTCCTTCATATGGACTCCTTTTCAAGTCATTCTTGTGTCCAAATTAAAGCCCCGGAAGTAAGCTTTCCAATGGTAGTAGCCTCACATCAAAATTCTTACTGTGAAAAAAGTTATGCTCCTTTTAGTGAATCCGCTCAGTTTCGATCCTACCCGGATTCATGCCAAACTTCTCCCAAACTTGGTTTCTTCTCTCCTTTCCTCTTTTCTTCAACCCCAAACCCCTAAACAAGGTGTTTTGAAAGATTTTTCAAAGGATTCATCTCTCTTTCATTCATTTCCACTTTGTCCTTGCTCGGTTTACCGAAAAGCGCGACATTTAACAAAATGCGAGCGTCGCAACATCGTAGGAACTTTTTCAAAAATATTTTGAAAGAGAGGTTTTTAGGGTCTAAAGTCTTTTTGGTCAAAAATGGTTTTGGTCTAAAAATGGGGTGTGAGGCTGGGATTTGACTCTCTCCTTACCGAAGAAATCGAACATTTGCATAGCATAGCCTACACCATCAAGTAAGCCATCAGTAGTGGCACCTAAGTCTTAAGGGCGTTCAAAAATAGGGTGTCTACACATATCATGCATGATCAACGGTGATGGAGACAAAGGAAATTGACTCATTTTCATCGCTTTGAGTATGAAATGGGCCAATCCACCTTGTGTTCAATATAGCATCCGATTGAACACATGCAATGCATACATATCATGCTTATCTTGGTCATGTTTCACTTGTCCAATTCTTGTTTACACATTTTAGCTTACCAATTAGTCATTTAACTGGTTAAGTCCAATGTGAAAGTCCTCTAATTGGAAAGATGGCCTAAGCCGCAAGTGCCTTGAGCATGAAAGAGGTCTCATGCTGTTGGTTGGTAAAAACCCTCAAGAGATGATTAAAACCATTAGGCATGAGTGCCTCAATTTCATGCTCAAGCCAACAAGGGGCTCAAGACCACTTTCAAAAGAAAATTCAAAAGTGAAGAACAAAGGGAGATTGCAGACTTTCAGTGCTGATATGGCATGCTAAAGACACTACATCATGCAAGCAATTCATGCGCAACATGTTCCAAAGCCAAAGGCATTAAACTAGTGAAGAGCATAACACTATGAGCATGCAATACAAAAGAGACCAACAGTCCAAAATAGTCCTAAAATACCCTAAATAGAGTTCTAAAACATGCTTGAAATAAGCTAAGAATAGCTATATTAAGAGGCCAAAACAAAAACACATGCTAGGCAATTTAGCACAATTGCACTACAAGCATACAAAGTAAAGCTCATGTGATCAAACCATTTCAAAATAGAGCTTAATCATGCCAAATCAATAGCTAAAACATGCTGGAATTGATGCATAGATGGCAAGAAAAATATGTTCATGTGTTGGCTCACAAACAAGGCACAAAGCACAAGTCTCAAAAGCAATGAAAGAGTGGAATATGTGAGAGTGTGACAATGATATATGCTCTGAAATCACATGTAAAATGATGCTATGGCATGCAAATACCTCAAGCAAAGCATGCTAGGGGCCTTAAAACACAAAGCTAGTAAAGGTTATTTACACTATAGCTATACAAAGCAAAGCACATATGATTAAGACCATCCAAAACAGAGCTAAAGCATGCTAAATCAGTAGCAAAAACATGCTGAGATGGAGCTAACACATGCTAGAATGATTGGCTAACTCATTAGGCATGCTAGGCTAGTAAGTAAGATTACACTATAAGTGCAAGATGCAAGAAACAAGTGACCCAACCAGCCAAAAACAGAGTTTAAACATGTTAAAATAAAGCCTAAAACATGCTTGAACTAGGCTACAAAAAGGTAGAAATACATGCTCACATGTTTGGCCATCAACACATGCAAACAAAACACAAGGAGGGGAGGCCACCCCCTCCTATTTTGGACCTCAAAACATGGTTTTTACCACTGAAAATTCTCTAGAATTTAGTGGTTAAAAGGCCAAAAAAAAAGTTGTTTTAGAAAGCTTTGAAAGATGGCACAAAAGCTCAACAAGCAAAGAGACAAGAAGGGTGGACAACCCCCAAACTCAAAAGGGGCTTAAACCACCATTTTTAGGACTGAAAAATAGAGTTTTCTTCAGTTCAAAACCAAGCCAAAAATAGTTTGCAAAGGTGGTAAACAACAAGTATGCAAAACAAGCTTAAAGGGTGAGTCTTATACCTCTTGAAGGGAAGACAACACTTAAGCAATAAAACCAAGCCAAATGACCTTCAAGAGCTCCAAGGAAGCTCCAAGAGAGCATCAAGCAACCTTTGCCCAAAGTTGAACCACTTTCATCAAGGATGAATAAGCTAAAGTTTGATGTATGCAAGCCTTCAAGCACAAATGCTCAAGAGAGAGAGAAATCTGGAGAGAGAGCTTTTAGAGAGAGAGGCTCCCAAACCTTTTGCTAAATTATTCTCCCCTCCTAAACCATACAGAAGCCTCTTTATATATAGTAAAATGCAAGCCTTGGCCAAAAATATCTCAAAAGAGACAACTGGAACAGTTGGATAACAAATATCTACAAAAATCTGCCTTTCTGCATCAATGGCCGACACTTCTTCATTGATGGCCGGCACTTGATCATTATTGGCCGGCATGGGACACTCTTGGACGGCAGGGGGTCGGCATTGGCCATTCATGGCCGGCACATGGCCAAAAAATCCCGTTCATGGTCAGAAACTTCCACCTTTGGTTGGATAGAAAAATTTGCTTTTTGGGCCCGACTTCAAATGGACATATATCCTTCATCTAGACTCTTTTGCAGGTCATTCTTAAGCCTAAATTGAAGCCCTGGAAGTCTTCTTTCCAATGGTTGCAGCCTCACTTCAAAATTCCAAGTGTTCTAAGAGATATGCCTCTTTGAGTGAAGACTGCTCAGTTTTGATCCTACCTGGATTCATGCCAAACTTCTTCTCCAACTTGGTTTTCTTCTCTCCTCTCTCATTTTCTTCAACCCCAAACCTCTAAATAGGGAGTTTTGAAAGATTTTTCAAAGATTTCACCTCTCTTTCATTCATTTCCACTTTGTCCTTGCTCAGTTTATCAAAAAGCGCAACATTTAACAAAATACGAGCCTTGGAACATCGTAGGAACTTCTTTCAAAAATGTTTCGAAAGAGAGGATTTTAAGGTCTAAAATCTTTTTGGTCAAAAGGCTTTGGTCGAAAAAGGGGTTTAGGATTGGGATTTGAAGCTCCTCTTGCTGAAGAAATCAAACATTTGCATTGCACAACTTTCATCACCAAGTAAACCATCAGTGGCGCCCAAGTCTTAAGGGCGGTCAAAAATGGAGTGTCTACAGTTGCCCCTCTTTGACAGAGCTCAGAGTCATGAAATGACGTGAGTGAATGTCAAAGCCCAAAGACAACCCATTTTTGACAACGCTGAAGACTTGGACAAACAAACAAACAAAATACAAATGCAGAAATAAATGGTTGCGCCCGCAGGCTGCCTACGTATCCCTTTGCAAGGAATCAAACCAGCGTAGTTCAGGGGCAGAATGCAAAATGATGCACAATATAACAAAACAGTGTAAACAATATGCAATGCAACGAAACAATGCACATGATATACGATGTAATTGAAACATCAAACCACAAACAGCACAAAACCACACAAATATCATAAAGGAATGAAGATGCAACATCAAACTATGTTTAACACAGAAAAAAAAAGTGGGCACGAGCCGAATGACGCCTAACACAGGCTAAGTGCCTACATCCTCAGTACTGGCCTCAGCCCAGCATGGAAGCTTACACATAACAGAACCATGTTTTCAACATGAAAGGGATGCGAGCACATGCAAAACTATGTGTTTCGCAGAGAGACCACAAAATACAAGTAATTAGGTGGGATAATATGAGTGAGGGATGATCTGCTGAGGAAAGATCGTGATCCTAAATGCAAAATGCAACAAAACAAAGTACAATGCAGTGAATGCAATGGATGAAGAGAATAAGGCGCGCGGCCAAACCACATTTTGCCTAGAAAAGGCATGGGCACAAACTAGACCACGTCTAACACAGAAAATGTATCGACACCCTCAGACCACAATTCTCTTAGTGGAATAGGCGCGTACACATTACCACAGAAACATGCTTCAAGGAAGGAAATGGTATGAGCACATGCCAGACTAAGCTTAACATGAAAAGGATGCAGACGAAAAGATGGTATTGTACGGGGGCGAAATATCCTCTGCTTTCCGTACTCCTTGCACTCCAAGCTTCTCTCGACGACGTTTACCTGATAACAGAGAAACGGTGAGCTGCCCGACAGTGGTGTGCCGGATAGACCCTCCGACGATCAAGTCAGTCCACTTGAGGATGGAGAAGACAGACAGAGAGAGTATTTTCTTTTGGAGGAGAAGTTGCATACCTCTAACGTTCGTCCTCCTTCCTCTTTTAAGGCTGGCCATGCAGCCTCAAGATTATGCGCGCACTACCTTTGTTGTCCTTCCCAGGACAGGTGGCAGTGCTCACCTCTCACCACCTTACGCGTGTAAAGGCTTAGTCCTCCCACCAGTACATGCAGAACTGCCTAACGGTATTAAGGCATGCGTGAAGCAGAGGTCCCTTCCCTTGTGCCACTGGCCCAGGTGGCACACTTGACTGTAGTACCACAACCGGCCTATCTCCCACAAAGAACTATCACTACAGGCGCTCAACCGCACTATGCCCCACCGGACTGCCCCTTGGCAAAGGGGCGGCGGGGTGATGCTCATGGGCCGGGCAGGTATTGACCGGCGTATCATGGCATACCGGTCGCGAGGCATGCCGGCCTCTGTCCGCTCTACCTTCATCCGAGGTTATATTGAATCTTCCCATCTCGGCTCACCGGTCAGAGACGCGCCATCCCTCCCTTGTCCACAGTTCAGCTCGGGCTATCCGTAGCCCAGTCTCGCCACTTAGCTGTGTGCACCACCGAATGTTCACTAGTCGCAACTCGGCCAGGCTTGGTTTCCGCCTGGTCAGCTGATCCTCAAGACCGAGCAAAACGAACCCGTCCAATCTCTGCTTGGCCGTACTAACGGCGCAAATCTCCCCTCTCAATTGCCCCTTAACCCAAATCTGTCGCCGAGCTGTCCTGCTTGGTCGGCCATTTCCTCCCAGTCTCATCAAGGGTCGTACAACCGTACTGACAGCCGCGTTCCCAGTGCCACGTGGCTTCACGCCACTGGGTCGTACAGCCAGCTATTCTGCATGCGCAAAATTCAAATGGTGCAGCCGTTTGGGGTTCCTTCCCCCCTCTTTTGTATTCCAACGAAGTGCCTAAACCCTTCACTTTTTGCCTTCCCTTCCACACAAGCCCTAAACCTCCCAAGCTTTCGGACCACTGCCATTGTTGTTTCTGTGCCATATCCCCCATTTCAAATCCTTTTGAAGGCCACAATCGAGCGCTCGAGGTCGCGTTCACCCTCACACCTGTCCTTCTGGTAAGTCACACTACCCCCCCCTGCATCTTTTGCTTCTACTTCTCAAAGTTTTTCCATACATGTTATTCATTCCCGTGTCACTATGCTTCGTATTTTTGTTTATTTTTCTTTGTAACCACCAGTGCCCCCTCTCTTTGCTTAGAACCTGCACACCCTAGGGAAAATGGTAACCTTGAGAATATGAGGGGGCCTCTAAACCCCCCGTTCCTCCCTGGTTCAAACGAGTTCACCCCACTTCTGGGATTAACAGCTGAAATCTGGGTAGAATCGAGCTAAACGCTCATTTAGATCTATTGGTAGGGCTATAGCCAAGCAAAAAGTGGTTTGTGGCTTCTTACTGAGGTCTCAACCGAGCCAGATACTTTAATTAGATTGGTAAATAGGAAGCACCGAGCTGTAACTTTCACTTCAAAGCCTAACCGAGCTGAATACTCCATAAAATTTGCAAATTGGAATGAACCGAGCTAGGAGATCGACCAAGTAATCTAGCCGAGATAGGGGTCAGGCCAGTAAAACACCAAAAATCCTTTCACTGAGCTATTTCCAGTAGGAGCCGTGGAATTTATGCCGCGCTAACCCTTAGCCTCATTTTTTAACAATGCAGAACAAATAGGACCGACCAAGCCAGTCCAGCACTAACTGGTGGAGCTCAGAGTCCGAGCAGACCCACCAACATTTTTGACCGAGATAGATGGGGAAGTACCGCTATATGGTTAGCTCGCCCGATGCGATGGCCGAGTTTCGCAGGGATTACAACATCCCAGATGACGTCATCTTAGAGCTCGCCAAAAAGGGAGACACCCCTTGGGGAGATCTAGACCGGTGCCCCTTTACGGTCGTGTTAATAGTAGAGGGAGGGCTCCGCTTCCCGGTCCAGCCTTTGATCTGTGAGTTTTTGAGGCAGACAAGGCTTTGCCCGACCCAAGTTTCAAATAACACTTACAAAATAATAAACGGGGTCGCCGAATTGAACCGGAGGCTCGGTCTCAATCTCGGTCTGGCTGAAATTTTCCATCAGTATAGCCTTAGTAGAAATAAGAGCGGGTTTTGCTGGTACCTCAAAGTGAAGAAGGGCCGAGCAAAATTAATAGAAGGTAACCCGGACAAGGAGACCAATGACGACGACTTCCTGTGGGTGTCCGGTCGCTATGAAGACACCGAGGCACCCATTCCAGGATGGTATATTAGAAAGGATTTTGGTAGTGCCGGTGAGTTGCTCGGCTGACGCGCTATTTTCTTTTCGCACTGTTCACTTTCCATACCGATCTAACACTTGTCTTCTTTTTGCAGATAAACACCTAGCAGCAGACTACTACCGGGCAAACCAAGAGGCCATCAGAGTCCTGCTACGCCATCCTGCCGAAGAGAGGGAGGCTTCCAAATTGCTCGGCTTTGATCAGACATACCACTGCACCACGCCGCGCAGGAGCCGGGTTACCGATTTTCTGCGTGCGCCAACCCCAGAACCAGATCCAAACTTACCACCGATCAGGCTTATTCCACTCACCGCCGAGCAAGAAATGGCGAAAATCAGGGCCATCAAGTCCCTGATCACCGGGGAAGAAGATGAGTCCCAAAGACAAGAGGCAACCGGAGGACATCCTCCGCACCCGCCGTGCAGCAAGAAGGGGTAGTGCTGGCGCTTGCCAGCGAACAACCGGCTGGTCGGTCCAAGAAGCGGCCGAGGAAGGAGCAAGCCGGGCCGTATCCTGGCGATGAGACTCTACCGATCGCGTCTCTACCGAGCTCGGGGACCAGACCGAGCAACCACGGACCAGCAAATCCAAGGGCCCAGCCACCCCCCCAGTCTGGGTGCCCGAGGTCAAGTACCAGGGCCGAGCAGTTTCTGCTGAAGACTCTGTGTACGCGGACAAGGATTACTCGCTTGGTTTCAATTTGACCAAGGGGTTAATCTTGCCCGCCGATATGAAAAAACATGACGAGCTTTCCGACCTCAAGGTCCTCTACTCGGCGGCGAAATCCATAGTGCTGGTAAGTTCTCCATTTTTTATGTCAAACTATTTGCTCGGTTTTTGCGCGGTTTTTCGAGTATTAACAATCTCACTTGTTTTCAGGCCGCGCAAAAGAACTACTTGGCCCACGACCGGATGATCAAAGTGCGGCAGAGCCTGCGGGATGCCATAGCCGAGAATAAGGCTCAGAAGGATGAGATAGCGAAGCTCAAAGCGGCGCAGGAAGCAGTTGAGGCCGAGCGAGATATCCTGAGCCAGAAGGCTGACCGAGCTAACGAGGACAAACTTCGGGCCGTGAAGTCAACGAAGGCTCGGTATCTCACCAAGCTGAGGAAACTGCGTGATGCGCACAAAGCCGAGAAGGACAAGGCCGTGGATGATGCAGAAGACCGGGGATATGCGCAGGGCGAGAAGACCTACGAACGGCAGGTCCAAGCGACCAAGGACATCTTTTTCAAATGCGACTGAAAAGTTGCCGTGGAGAAAGTTGGTCTTGGTCAGGATTCTGACATGTTCATCAATCCGCCTGCTGCCTATATCCCGGTCTACATGCAGGCGTACTCCAAGGCCACCCAAAACCAGCTCATCACAGATGCAAGGAAAGAGGCCGAGGAAGAAGCCGCCGCCGCGAAACTAGCCAAACAGAATCCTCCTGAAGCATCTTCAAGTGCAGCGGAAAAGGCTGATCGGGAAGTTGCTGTGGTGGAAGGAACTGACGATGACGCCGAAGAAGTCCTGTCCGAGCAAAATGTGGAAAAGGCCGAGCAAACAGTGCAAGTCGCCGAACCAACGGTTGACGTAGATTTGGATTGACCCTTTTTTGTGTTTTTTTTTTTTCTTGTAACCGGGCTATGTTCCCCCCGTCTTGTACTTAAATTTCCATTATCAATGAAGACTTTAGGCTTTTTGCTCACTCATCTTCTATTTCTGTTCGGTCTGCGTCTGCATGGATTCCTTAATTCAATTGATGAATATTCACGACTGCCAGGTCGGCTGTGCTGCACAATTTGACGAGCTAAAATCGCCTCAGACGTTTGCTAAGTATTAGTTCGGTTCCATGAACTTTCAAATGAACTGACATCTCTTTCGGGCAAAATATGCTCGGCCTTAATTAGTTTGTAAACTTCATGCAATTCCGACGTGACCGAGCAACATCAGTTCGCCTTTTAAGTTGGGCAACCCGCCAACATTTCTTTGAGGCCGAGCAAATTCAGCTCGGCTTCTTATTGTTTGGACAAAATTCCAACATTCCGAATTCTGCCGAGCAAGCTCCGCTTGTTTTCCATATTGGGCAAGACACCAATATGTCCACTGGGCCGAGCAAAATCAGCTCAGCCCTTACACTGGGCAAAACACCAATGTCTCAGCTGAGTTGGTCGTGACGCCAACATGTCAACCAGGCGAGCAAAACCATCTCGGCCCTAAGGCGAATGGGGCCTTACGCCCATTATATCTTTTGACAATGCAACTGTTTGTGCGGTTTGCATTTATTCCGGCGAGAGTAAATCAATCCAGTCCCATTTAGGTTGGTCTCTTGCCCCTGGTACTCATAATTGCCTTTCGTCCTTGCGAGTCCATTGTACAAAGATGTGATTCCAAACAACAAGAGGGCTATTTTTTATTACAAAAGCATTGTTATCCTTTACATTAAGTGCCAAAGGGCGAAAGGACTAAAAAAAACTAAAAACACAAGCAAATTACATCTTAAAAGTAAAAGACCTTAAGGTTGGCCGTATTCCATGGTCTGGGGACAGCCTTGCCGTCTATATCTTCCAGATGGTATGCCCCTTTACCGGCAAGACCAATCACTTTGTATGGTCCTTCCCAATTTGCCCCGAGCTTTCCCTCACCAGGGACCACTGTGTTGCCAAGCACCTTTCTTAATACCCAGTCCCCAATCTTGAACATCCTGGGATGCACAGCCTTGTTATACTTTTTGGAGAGTTCTTGTTGATAAGCTGCTATGTGGATCAATGCTCGCTCCCTCCTTTCTTCAGCGAAGTCTAACTCCAATGCCAACGCTTCACTATTCAGATCAGGCTGGAAATCTTCAGAGCGGATGGTTGGCATACCAATTTCCAACGGGATGACGGCCTCCATGCCATAGGCCAAAGCAAAAGGTGTTTCCCCGGTTGACCTTCTTGGGGTAGTGCGGTATGCCCAGAGCACATTAGGGAGTTCTTCAGCCCACTTGCCCTTAGCTTTCTCAAGCCGTTTCTTCAGCCCGTCCAGGATGGTCTTATTTGAGGCCTCAGCTTGACCATTTGACTGACGATAGGCCGGCGTCGAATTATAGAACTCGATCTCCAACTCTTCGCAAAATCCGCGAAAGAGCTTACCATCCAATTGAGCGCCGTTATCCGAGATGAGGGCCTTGGGAATGCTGAAACGGGTGATCACGTTTTTCCATACAAACTTCTTCACGTCCTTTTCCCTTATGGTCGCTAGTGGCTCGGCCTCAACCCACTTGGTGAAATAGTCGGTGGCGGCGATGAAGAATTTACGGTTTCCCGGTGCAGCTGGGAGTGGCCCAACAATGTCCAAACCCCAAAGCGCGAACGGCCAAGGACTTGTGAGGGGGAGCAAATCTCTAGCCGGCTGGTGGATCTGGTGGGTGAACTTCTGACACTTCTCGCACCTGCGAACATATGTTTGCGCATCTACCTGCATACGCGGCCACCAATACCCGTGAGAAATTGCTCGGTAAGCCAGGGATCTGCCCCCAGTATGGCTGCCACAGATGCCCTCATGTATCTCATAAAGGAAAGCCTCCACCTTGGTGTGGTGGACGCATTTCAAGTACGGGCCGGTGAAAGATTTCTTGTACAAGGCCCCGAACGGGGAGAGCCAAAACCGCTCTGATTTTGCCCGGATCTTGTGTGCCGCCTTCTTTTCTTCAGGCAGAATTCTATCTTTCAGGAAGGCGATGATAGGATCCATCCAAGAAGGACCCAAGTCGGTGCAGAGTACCTCGATTGATTCTGGTTCCTCAATGCTTGGCCTCGGTAAAAATTCTATCATCAAGGGGTTAGGAAAAGCTGTCTAGGCAGAAGCAAGTCCGGCCAATTCATCAGTCGCGCTGTTGTCCTCACGGTCGATTTGTTCCAACCTTATTGCAGCAAATTTCTTGATCTCTGCGCGTACCAGCGCCTGATACTTGGCCATTCTTTCGTCCTTCGCTTCATATTCCCCTGAGACCTTATTGACCACCAACTTGGAATCACTAAAGACCATAAGGGATGCGGCTTTCATTCTCAGCGCGCTTCTTAGTCCGGCAAGGAGAGCTTCATACTCAGCCTCGTTGTTGGATGCTGGGAAGCCGAGTGTAATTGCCTATTCGATGATCAGCCCGTCCGGCGAGTTCAGCACGATGCCCAGCCCGGCCCCATGTCTGTTGGACGCCCCATCAACGAAGAGCTTCCACATCTCGCCAATAAACAGCTTCCAACAATCAGAGGGGTTCTGGGAGCTTCTCATTTCCAAGTCTCTGATCGATTCATTCTGGTCCCTTTCCTTGTCTTGGTTGGGTTCATCGTCGTCGAACTTTGTTAGTCCGGTCATGCTTGTCTCTTGTCCTTCTTGCGAACCAATACTCGTTTCCGTTGCAAGAACCATGGGTTGTGCCGAATCCGCACCAACCAAATCAACCGGGCATACTGGGTGCAACCCGGGGGCAAATTCCGCCACAAAGTCGGCAAGTGCTTGAGCCTTGATTGCGGTGTGCGGTCGGAACTTGATGTCATATTGCCCTAATTCTACGGCCCATTTCAAAATTCTCCCAGTGAAGTATGCCTTTTCAAAAAGCACTTTAAGTGGGAACTCGGTTAACACAACTATTGTATGGGCATGAAAATAGTGTGCCAGCTTTCTTGACGCCATCATAAGGGCCAGCGCCAATTTTTCCAAGGGAAGATATCTTGTTTCGGCTGGGAGAAGAGTCTTGCTTACATAGAAGATCGGTAGGTGCTGGATGCCTTCAGCACGCACCAATACCGCGCTGACGGCGTACTGGGAGACAGCCAAGTAGAGATACAACTCTTCACCTGGCTGAGGCGTGACCAAAATAGGGGTTGAGGAGAGATACACTTTCAGGTCTGCTAGTGCGTGGTCGCACTCATCATTCCAGAAGAACTTGGACTTCAGAGTTTTAAAGAAGGGCCTGCAACGATTGGAAGACCGGCTGATAAATCTGTTTAGCGTGGCTGCCATCCCGGCAAGATGTTGCACGTCCTTCGTGGAGTTGGAACGCTCCAGGTCTTGTATGGCCTTAATCTGTGATGGGTCAGCTTCAATCCCTCGATTTGTGACGAGAAAACCCAGAAACTTTCCGGTGCCAACTCCGAAGGCGCACTTTGTGGCGTTCAAACGAAGCTTGTGGAGCTTAAGTATAGCGAACATTTCTGCAAGGTCAGCGAGGTGTTGAGACTTTTCCTTACTCTTCACCACCATGTCGTCGATATAGGCCTCCATTGTTCGGCCCAGAAGAGGAGCGGACATCTTCGTTACCATCCTCTGAAAGGTCGCCCCGCCGTTCTTTAGTCCGAACGGCATGACTTTGTAGCAATATAAGCCTCTGGGGGTTGTGAATGACGTTATCTCTCTGTCCGGTTTATACATTGCAATCTGGCAGTAGCCGCGGTATGCATCCAGGAAGCTAAACCTCTGATGGCCAGTGGTTAAGTCCACCAGCTGGTCAATTCGTGGAAGGGGAAAGCTATCCTTGGGGCAAGCTCGGTTGACAGTCTTGTAGTCAACGCAGACTCGCCACTTGCCGTTCTTCTTTGGTACAACCACCGTGTTGGATATCCACCGAGGGTACTGCACCTCCTCTATGGCCCCAGCTTCCAGCAAATTCTTCATTTCCTCCGCAACCACTTCTGCATGGTACAAGGCTGAGCGGCGCGTCCTTTGAATGACTGGCCGTGCATCAGGGAAGATATTCAACTGATGACAAATGAAGCTCGGGTCGATGTCAGGCATGTCATAAGGCGTCCAGGCAAAGGCCTCCAAATTGGAAACCATAACTTTTACATAATCCATCCGCTCGGCGCTAGACAAGGATGATCCCAAGAGGAAGAATTTTGTTGGATCGTTCTCGTCAATACGCACTTCCACCAAATCTTCGACCGACTTTTCCTTGGCCTTTCTTCCTACGTCTTCAAGGACCTCTTTACCCTCGGGCCCTTCAATCATTTGGACGAACCCTTTGGCCGCTCGGCTGCCATTTACCGCAACGAAGCATTGTTTCGCCATCACCTGGTCCCCCCAAATTTCCTCTATTTGTCCGCTCGGTGCCGGAAAGCGCATGACTTGGTGAAAGGTCGAAGCAACTGCTTGCATGGCGTGCAGCCAACCCCTGCCTAAGATCAAGTTGTAAGTGGATGTAACTTTAAGCACCCAGAACTCTACTTGCTTTACGATCGATCCCGCTTTGACCGGCAATATAATCTTTCCGATTGGCCATTCCAGCTGTGAGTTGAAGTCGACCAAAGGGGACGTTGCGGGGGCCAAGTCCTTGTCTTCCAACTTCATTTGTTTAAACGCATCATAGTACATAATTTCTACCGAACTCCCCTGGTCGATCAAGATTCTCTTGATGTCAAAGTCTTTGACGCGAAGAGTGACCACTAAAGCATCATTGTGCAGCATCTGAACTCTCTCCAAGTCCTTGGTTGAGAATGAAAGAATGTCCCTTTCTTCGGTCTTTCCTTTCTTCATAGCAGGCTGAACTGAGAGCACTTCCCTCATATGCTCGGCCTTCTTGATCATCCCTCTTAGCTCGCAAACCCTGGCCGATTCAATGATTCCATGGATGACGTTGATTACACCTTGCGGGGGCGCTTCTAGGACGGCCAGACCGTTAGGCTCGGCTTGGTCTACTAGCGTGGCCTTGATGCCCCCGTCTATGTATTGGTCAAGATGCCCCGCTGCCACCAACTCCTCTAAGTGTTGTTTGAGCGGCAGGCAGTCCTTTGTTCGGTGCCCCCGTTCTTCATGAAAGGTGCAGTGATATTTTGAATTGAAGCCCCTCTATGCACTCTCCAACTTGGCCGGCCAACGGACGAAGGGTTCGCCTCGAATCTCGCTCAAAATGCGGTAGATGGGGATTTTAAACACCGTGGTGATCCCAGTCCGCGCCTTCAATTTTCTTTTGGCATCCTCCGCTGCATCACGGGGAGGGTCAGCCCGGTCGTTTCGGCGGCCCTTGTTTCTGTCATCATGGTTTGGACCATGGCGCTGGTCTTTCGACCGGTTGTTTAGGCGATTATCCTCCTGCCTAACCGAGTGAACTTTCCCCGCAACCCTCCTGTTCGCCGCGACCGGATTAACCTTCTCGGTCACGGAGGCGGCATCATCCTCAACACGAATGTGCTCATTGATCCGCTGCATCAATGACTCCATGGTTGTAGGTTGATGCATCGTGAGTGAATCTCGTAGCCTATGTCCGACTGGGAGACCCCGTTTGTACTGAGTGATCGCCAGATTGGTGGGGCAGTCAAGGATCTCATTGTAAGTTTCCCAGTATTTCGCATTGTATGCCTTCAACGAACACCCAAACTCCATCTTGACGCCCAGGAGATGGTCGACCTCCTTCGGCGTTCGTGTGTTGGTTTTGAATCTGGTGACGAAGGCTTCCGCTAGTTGCTGCCACCCCTCAATACTCCCCTCCGAGAGCCTCTCAAACCATTTCAAACCCAGCTCTCCCAAGCTTGCTGGGAATATAAGGCACATCAAGGCGTCATTCCGCCGGTGTCCAGCCATTACTTGCCGGTAATGGCTCACATGCATGTATGGATCCGTCCTTCCATCGTACAAAGTGAACTTTGGCTGGTGGAATCTGGCGGGGAGTGGCGTACTCTCAATCTCTGGAGACAGCGGCGTGGCTGTAAGTCGCGCTAGCTCTTTGTCCACCAGCGCCGGGGCCATTACTTTGGGGGCTGGCATCGCCACTTCCTCACTGTAACGCACTAGAGCACTCAACCTCTGCAATGCTGGCACTCTCTGAGCCTCCCGACAGCGCGCCCTCTCTTCCAATATATCCCTTAAGTCCCTGGAACGTGTGGAGAAAGAGGATCCCAACGTCGGCGTCGGGCGTGAGGGGCGGTATGTGTTGTAGCAAGAGAGGGACCTGCCCTCCCCTTGGTTGGAGCCTCCAACCCCATAGTTCCTAGTGATGGAGAGAGAGTGGGTCCTCCCCTGGCGGCGACTGCTACAACGAGGGGACGGGGTGCGCTCACTGAGGTTGCCCTCTCCAGCAACACCCTTCCCTTTAATCTGGCGTTTCAGCAACTCCATCTCCGCCGCCATCTTACGAATGACGGCGTCTTGGTCCTTGAGTTTGTGCTCCAGGCGCTGCGCATGGGACTCCCCCCGGCGTCTGCGGCCCCTAGGACTCTGCGAGCGATCAGCACTCCTTCCGCGTTTGTCTCGCGCACTTCGCGAAGGAGTCTCTAGGCCCGCCATGGCTGGAATATTCAGAGGACCTTCTCTCAAGCGGACGTACTCAAGTGTGGCGCCATCGACGACGGACAATGGGGCTTCGCCGTTGTTAGCCATGGCAATGGTCGAAGAAGCTCTGAGAACAAGGGTTGAGTATCAAAAAGCTTCCCACAGACAACGCCAATTGTACGGGAGCGAAATATCCTCTGCTTTCTGTACTCCTTGAACTCCAAGCTTCTCTCAACGACGTTTACCTGATAACAGAGAAACGGTGAGCTGCCTGGCGGTGGTGTGCCGGATAGACCCTCCGACGATCAAGTCAGTCCACTTGAGGATGGAGAAGACAGACAGAGAGAGTATTTTCTTTTGGAAGAGAAGTTGCATACCTCTAACGTTCGTCCTCCTTCCTCTTTTAAGGCTGGCCATGCAGCCTCAAGATTATGCGCGCACTACCTCTGTTGTCCTTCCCAAGACAGGTGGCAGTGCTCACCTCTCACCACCTTATGCGTGTAAAGGCTTAGTCCTCCCACCAGTACATGTAGAACTGCCTAACGGTATTGAGGCATGCGTGAAGCAGAGGTCCCTTCCCTCGTGCCACTGGCCCAGGTGGCACACTTGACTGTAGTACCACGACCGGCCTATCTCCCACGAAGAACTATCACTACAGGCGCTCAACCGCACTATGCCCCACCGGACTGCCCCTTGGCAAAGGGGCGGCGGGGTGATGCTCATGGGCCGGGCAGGTATTGACCGGCGTATCGTGGCATACTGGTCGCGAGGCATGCCGGCCTCCGTCCGCTCTACCTTCATCCGAGGTTATATTGAATCTTTCCATCTCGGCTCACCGGTCAGAGACGCGCCATCCCTCCCTTGTCCACAGTTCAGCTCGGGCTATCCGTAGCCCGGTCTCGCCACTTAGCTGTGTGCACCGCCGAATGTTCGCTAGTCGCAGCTCGGCCAGGCTTGGTTTCCGCCCGGTCAACCAATCCTCGAGACCGAGCAAAATGAACCCGTCCAATCTCTGTTTGGCCGTACTAACGGCGCAAATCTCCCCTCTCAGGTATCATACAGTAGATGCAAAAGGGTGACGTACTCCAACCACGCTGGAATTATGAGAGAAGGAAGAACAAATCCCAAACACGCTGAAATCGTGTGAGGAAAGGGGACACTCAAACCACGCTGAAATCGTGAGAAGAGGTCCGAAAACAAACCAATCAAGAGCGCGTTCCATGCGTCCTGAGATAAATTCCAAACACGCTGAAATCGTGTGAGGAAAGGGACACCCAAACCACGCTGAAATCGTGAGAAGAGGTCCGAAAACAAGCAATCAGGAGCGCGCTCGACGCAACCTGAGATAAATTCCAAACACGCTGAAATCGTGAGAGGAAAGGGACACTCTAATCACGTTGAAATCGTAAGAAGAGGTCTGAAAACAAACAATCAGGAGCGCACTCGACGCAACCTGAGATAAATTCCAAACACACTGAAATCGTGTGAGGAAGAAAGGTAAATTCCAAACACGCTGAAATCGTGTGAGGAAGGACATACTCTAAACACGCTGAAACCGTAAGAAGAGGAAAGGCAAATTCCAAATACGCTAAAATCGTGTGAGGAAAGACAGACTCTAATCACGCTGAAATCGTGAGAAGAGGAAAACAAATTCCAAACACGCTGAAATCGAGTGAGAAAGGGCGCACTCTAACTACGCTGAAATCGTAAGAAGAGGAAAAAAAATTCCAAACACACTGAAGTCGTGTGAGGAAGAACACACTCTAACCACGCTGAAATCGTGAGAAGAGGAAAACAAATTACAAACACGCTGAAATCGTGTAAGGAAGGGCACACTCTAACCACGTTGAACTCGTGAGAAGAGGAAAACAAATTCCAAACACACTGAAATCATGTGAGGAGGGCACAATCTAACCACGCTGAACTCGTGAGAAGAGGAAAACAAATTCCAAACACACTGAAATCGTGTGAGGAGGGCACACTGTAACCACGCTGAACTCGTGAGAAAAGGAAAACAAATTCCAAACACGCTGAAATCCTGTGAGGAAGGGCACACTTTAACCACGCTGAACTCGTGAGAAGATGAAAACAAATTCCAAACACGCTGAAATCGTGTGAGGAAGGGCACACTTTAACCACGCTGAAACTCGTGAGAAAAGGAAAACAAATTCCAAACACGCTGAAATCGTGTGAGGTAAGGCACACTCTAAGCATGCGGAACTCGTGAGAAGAGGAAAACAAATTCCAAACATACTGAAATCGTGTGAGGAAGGGCACACTCTAACCACGCTGAACTCGTGAGAAGAGGAAAACAAATTCCAAACACGCTGAAATCGTGTGAGGAATGGCACACTCTAACCACACTGAAACCGTGAGAAGAGGTCTAAAAACAAGCAATCAGGAGTGCGCTCGACGCAACCTGAGATAAATTCCAAACACGCTGAAATCATGAGAGGAAAGGATCTAACCACACTAAAATCGTGAGAAGAGGTCCGAAGAAAAGTAATCAATCAGGAGCGCATTCCGCGCAACCTAAGATAAGTCCCGAGGGACAATGATCCTAAATGCTGCTCAGCGTAAAAGGATAAATGATACAAGATAGCACAAGATGCAAATAAATGCAATAAGTGTGATGATACGATACATGTTACAAGCAATGCAGTGCATGATGCTTAGGGAATGCAATAAACAAACAAAGCGATGCTTTAGAAAGCACCTCATGAGGCGAGTGGCGATGAACCGCCTCTACTCTGGCGGGGATCTCCCCTTTATGTTCTTCGAACTCTTTCCTTCAACTCACAGTACAAAGGTCCTGAAATGCTGACAAGGGGTAACCTCTGCATGTAGAAGCCACGGATGCCGCTTTTCTTCCTGATCATATTCACAACTTTCCCTATTCTCTAACGGGGTGACAGACTAGGTTGGTTCAGTATCCAGAATTGAGGCGCATACACGCTACCTCAACCTATGGGGCTTCCACACAGATTTCAAGCCAAAGATACACCCCTGGGTATTTAAACCAGGCTTTAGTCTCAAAAATTCCAAACCTTTGTGTTCTAGGCATCGCCATTCAAACTATAGTTTCCACCGTCGCAGTTGGTCTCCTAGGAACTCATTGCAAACATAGTCAAGATGCCTCTGGCAGGGACTGGTACTAGAGGGGAGCACTTTGATTGCCATTCTGGCTTTGAAGTAGGCTTGAACTTGAGCTTGAGGTAGAGGCACACTCATACTTCGGAACATTGACAAGGCTTGAAGAGGTACATCCAGAATGCAATCTCAGAACTTGCTGAAGTTTGAAACACACTCAGATGCTCCAAATTTTCCCTCTTTTCTTTTGTTTGCCAATCTAGAACCTATGTAGCTTCAGATAGGTCCTTATTCTACTGTTCTCACATAACCTGGGTTGAACCCTGTAGCTTTATGAATGAACAAATCCTATTTTGCACAAATATGGAGAACGACACAGCACTCTGAGCACAAAATGATTTATTTTTGAAATTGAAATTAAGAAATGAGTTCTCAACTGGGTGTTGAGTCTACGACTGAACACGGCGCCCCACGACTCAACAAAAGAAAACAAAAGGTAAACAACCTAAACATATCTATTGACAATCAAAATGACTCAAAACAAGAATCGAGACAAACGACAAACACAACACTCGGATGTGTACCACCAGTAGGACATCTCTCAGTTCATGAGGAGCCTATTTCTTCGGGTATTATTTCCCACCCTTTTTCATTTGTGATCCTTACATCACTATGGCACTCAATCTATTTTTCTCTTAAAAGCCATTTTCTTACTTTTCTCTTAGCGCACATCTCTCTATTCTTTAATCTCTCTTATTTTTTTATTCCTCCCCTGGGTGGTTGATGAATAAACAGGAAGTTGTGGGACCTTACCCTTGGTATTCTACTATATTCTCATCTTTCGCTCACAGCTAGTGAGTTTTCCCACAGAGGGGTTGTGATGCGACTAGATGTGCAGCAGATCTGCAACTGACATCGGTTGACGATGCCCTTGGCCAGTTTGGATGTGATCAGACCTGTCCAAATGAGGGAGTGAAACATCTAGCTCCATTTCCAGTTCGTGCTTCGAACTTGGCTTGATACCTCGTTGCTTGGAGGATGAGAGAGCTTTCGGCCCTTTGCTTGTTAGCTTCAGTTGTGCCTTTTCTGGCGAATATGGTGCCCTTTCTGGCAAGTATGTGTAGACACCCCATTTTTGACCGTCCTCAAGACTTGGACGTCACCGTTTGAACACACGGTGATCTTCCATGTTTGTGTTCGTTTGGAGTTCCCAGAGGTCTCGGCTCGCGTGCCTTGCCTCAGGATCTCCGAACTCGACCGTTTAGTGTCTGGTTTTGCACCAAACACTTGTGTTTTGCCTTGGAAGGGCAGGGTAGGGCTTGTAGACCATCCCCACCCACCACCGACAGTGGCTAGAGGCCACCGGCTGGTTTTTGCTGCCACCGGCAATGTATATTGCCGGCCGGCACTATTTGTTGCCGGTCAGCACTAGCCATTAGCCCGATTATAGTTGTTTGAAACCGCTGTGTGCGTAGTGAACCCTAGTCCTGACAAAATAGGACAGGGAAACCTACCCAACATAGGGGTGTTTTGGTCTTTATTGCTATGTGCTTTTAGAGTGTACGCTCTACAGGAACGCATATACCAGTTTTGCGAGTTTGAGTATCGGGCCCGAGGGCACTAGA
>NW_021024551.1:189314-202753 GCF_004153795.1 Camellia sinensis
AATTTTGTTGTTTGTGATGGTTAAATGTTTTGCATTACTTGAACATGTTGTGATGAATATACTGGTAAGAAAGGGCTGGTCTTAGTTGGGACAGCAAGAGCGAAAGTGTGTTGTGGACTCATTATGAAGGGCTGACCTTTACCACCCTGAAATGCTGGTACCAAAGACTCCAGGACGACCTGAGACAACTGCCGGTGTGACGGACATTGTGGCCGCTTTCGCAGGTAAACAATGACCCAGGAGTCATGAGTTGTCGCCGAATTATCCCCATTAAGTAAGAATAAGTATTGTTGGGCACATTACTGGGCTCATCTGTAGTAGGAACGTCATCATGGTTGGGGCAACTGCGAATAGAACTTATCTTTATCAAAAATCTGGGTTACCCTCAAAAAGACTGAGTTGAGCATATTTGATGAGCTTCTGATTGTGGTTTGCAGGAATTTTAAGCAACCCGTTGGAACACTAAGAAGTCGCAGAGAGTCGCAAACTGGTATGCATGGTCCCACGCGTGGCCGCGGTTATGAAGTTTTCTGAGGCCGAAGCTCTCAAACTGGGCGGGGGAGTTTTAGAGGAGCTTGAACTCGAACTGTGTATGTCCTTTGTTTGATTGTTCAATTATTTGGTAGGTTACATCTTTGCACTAAAGGGCGAAGTGGTGGCATTGTGGGGTGGCTGAGGATACGCCTCAACGGTAACCTACGGGTGGTTGTACTATCTGGCCATATAGCAAAAGGAACGTGGGTGAGTCGTTGGGCTGGATGAGGTATTGTTCTCTGGGCTCATAAGGTGGGCGAGTCCATAGGCTGACCGGCTTGTATGGCTCTACAGCATGGGAACACAAACCCCGGTTTATAGTCCGAGGTGATCCCGTATTGGACCAATTCTGGAAGTGCTCGTTATGTAGGCGAACTATTCGGCAAAGGGTGATAATCCACAATAGTGGGACAGTCGTTGATATCCGAACTTGCAGGGGCCTAGGATTGCATTCGACTCCGAATCGCATATGAGGGTTCTTGGTATATGTGAATAACCTACGCTTGCGGTGCGGTAGTGGAAACAAACCTAAGCTGGTCGAACTTTGGAACAAAATAGGATACAGTGATAGGAAACCCTACCCCAACATTAGGGAGTTTTGAGGCTTGCCTCTTCTCATTAATGTTGCTTGATGACAAAATGTGCTTTATTGATAAGGAAGTGTAACCTTAATCAGAGAACGCAGTTAAGAGCCGAACACGAAGTGGAATTATTGCGATAGTGACGGTATACCTGGCCCGAGTGGAACTAGAAGCTAAAGTTAAGTGTTTGAGTTGAATACAGATTTATATCAGGCTGGAAGGTGAAATAAATCCCAGTATATGACCGGTGGGTGGCGTAACGTAGCAAATTTCAGGCTCATTTGGGGAACAAAATTCGGGGAACAGTGATCAGTTCATGTAAGGGCAAGGTAGTATTTATTTGGGCTACCATATGGTTTGATCAGGTTATGTGGCTGAAATGGCTGTCTGTTTCCCTTATATGAGAGGAAGAGGTTTACAGAACGATAGTGGAGATGATGTGAATACGAGAATACCGACCCAGTTATTTGCCCTGAACAGAGTGTGGATTGATAGAACACACTAAAAGTGAATACCACCCAAGTGTGCCTTTAATGTTGAGGGTTGTCGGACACTAGTGAACTTTATGAATCGAGTTTGGGGTCGAAGGTCAGAAATAATTTACAAAAGCCAGACCTAAATAAGGGTGTTTATAAAACAGAAAGTGGGCGCATCAGTTATTAAGGTGCCACAACTGGGAATCATGTTGTTGGACAGGGGCGAAGAGTTTCAGGTGGGTGCAGTGTTTGAGTCAACACCACATTTCTAGGGCACCAAAGTGCTGCCGAACACATAGTGTGGTGCGGCAACTACGGTTGTACTGAGTGCGCAATGCTCCAGCTGATTACCAGCTTCGGAGGACCAGCAATATCAAATCTTGAAACATGATGATAGGTGAATTGATAACGGACAGATCTTCAGGAAGAACTAGGATTGCAGTATGCATGAGCCACTTTCAAGAGGAGGTTTGTGGTGCCCATTAATTGTATCAACCTATACGTATTCGACAGACCAGTACGGTCAGGGGATTTCAATGGATCTTATAAGGGCTCACCTACCACCAAACTTCTTAAGGAGAGTCGAGGCGGTCTTGGATTGGGGAATAGAAGTGGCCGAATACGTATTTCGCATCTAGAGGTGAGACAAGAAGCTGGATAGAACTGTCTAGGAACAAAGGCAGTGAGACAGGCATTTGGTGCACCATCATGAACCCATATCGCAGAATGTGGGTAGCATTGAGACAGAAAACGAGAAGCTTTGAAAGGCTTAATGGACGTTGTGAGATAGCAAATAGCAAGCGACAAAGATCCTTGCAGCCGTATGTGTAGCCTCGATAATATAGGAATGGAATTACAGACACTCTCTCGCTCCAAGATCTCGAGGGAAAATTAGACAAGTAGAGAACTCACATAGGAGCGAAATAGGTGGCAAGGCCGGGGATAGGAGAATCAAGTTTGGTTAACACAACGGACATGGAATTCATCCGCTATGACACTGCTAGAGCTGCTATAGAATCTCAGTGATGCCTGGAAAATAGACGGATCAAGGAAAAACGATCGCAAGATGCATCAGCATTCGTCTGCACCCATCCACGATTTGATGGCTCCGACAAACCTCCACAAACCTCAAACACCCACCTCGAGGCAGAGGGTGTTGCACCACTATACATGTCTCTATCAGCGGCCTTGAGGGTCCTGATTAAAGAGGGATCTGAAACCCCTGGAGCCGCATCACTGCCAGATAGACTTCCTTCCTCCCATGATCCGGCCAAGTACTGTGCCTTTCATCAGCAAGTTGGCCATGTCACTGATAGGTGTTTCCTCTTCGCCCGAAATACAAGATCTGATTGACAATGAGGTCATCGTCGACCAACTCAGAAAAGTCTATCACCACTGGATCAGTAACTCGGGGGATGTGATATGTGATCAGGGGATGAACCACCTGTGGGCGGCATCAGTTACTCCAGATGTGGCGTTTGGCACGCACTGTTGGCATTTGCGAATGCTAGTTTTTGTAGTTCTGACTTGGTGTTGAGTCAGTTTGTGTGTTTTGTCTGAGCTGTCTTCTTGTTTTGAGTCAGTCTTTTTGATTAGGGTCTGTCTTGTATCGAGTCAGTCTTTTGTTAAGAGTCGGGTGATTCCGGGGTGTTACTTCGGATATCACTATTTTGCTTTGTGTTTGTCCTTTTGAGTCTGTTTCTGCCAGGAGCCAGTTGTGCCAAGATTTGAATGAACAGCAGTGATTTTCACACTCTTGTGTTTGCTTCCCGTGTGCCAGTTGTGCCGAAGTATTGAATGGAATGACAGTGCTCTTCGCCTGCCTTTTCTGTGCCTTGAATCATTGTATCGACCTAAGTTTCAAAACTTTTTTTAACCTGCGGTGAAAAAAAGAGGAAGGAATCTCTCGATTTGCAAAATTTGATCATGAGAAAGAGAGGCTGCTAGCCCTTAATGAATGATCATGTTTGTTAATGTGAGTACTGAGAAGGATCCTGCTTGATCCAGATTGGTCCACACTGTCTCAGCGCAGAGATGTCGCTTTCTTAAAAACTTTCAAAAATGTTTTGCGCAGTCCTGTGAAGACTTGTGTGGAATCGCTCTTGAGATTGTGCACCTAGGATCCTCTCAGCCTCAAGATTCTGTCCATTTGTTTCAAACCTCGGACTTAAATTCAGAATGTTCAATGGTCAACCGCCATATGAGGCCTGTGTGGCCAGATTCGAAGCAGCCCTCGGACAAGAGCAAGAAAGTCAGATCAAGAAGATTAGACCTCATCAGAGAAGCGGCAAAAGCAGACAGAAGTACCCTTCAAACTAGGGGCAAAGATGTCAGACGTGCTCGAAGAGCCGAAGATGAGTCTCTTGCAAATCAACAGCCACTCTCCTGGATACGGATGGCTTCAAAACCCTAAACCATTTGGCATGGAATTGACACTTTTACCCTTTGAGAGGCTCGTGGGCCGAAAACCCGGAAGGGCACCCAGGCAAAAGTTAGAGCAAGAGAAAAATACAAAAAGAAAAAAATGCAAAGAAAGAACAAAAAAAAAAATCAGGGATCCGCTGTATGTAATGCGTGTTCGTGAGGTCTGTGTTTATGGGTTACCACTAAAGGCAAAAATGAAGTGTGGATCATACACTAATAATGAAGGTGTGTGATTTGAATCCGAATAAATGATCTTAAACGAACTTCTTGGAATGAACCGTCATAATATATCGTGCGATTGATGAGAAGAAACTTGTACAAGGTTATTGCTTACAATGCAAAGTGAAGTGGATGGTGCATACAATGTAAGGGAAGAGGTGATACACCTGAAGCAGGATTTACTTGCGCTGAGGAGAGTACGACTATTTTCGGGAGCATTGACAAGGTCCCTGAAGAGGTTACGTCCGGAGTACATCACGGATATGTTCTTGAAGATTGACAACAACTCAGTAACTGATCGATATTTCCGGCTCTTTTTGCTTTTGCTTTGCAGTCTGGAAACTTATAGCTTTCAGATAGGTCCTGGTGTTCCCCATGTGTTGCATTAGGCATTTCTGTATACTTAGGATCATGCATGATTTCTAATGTAGTCTCTGTTTTTGGCTTGGAGTACTCGGTAAGCTTTATGCTTTAGCATCCTTGCATGCGTGTGAGTGTTGCCATGACAGTATGCCTGCCATGCGGCTAAGTGCTTATGTGTTAAATTGTTTGAATGCCTGTGGGTGAAGGTTGGATTGTTTGAGTTGGAAGAACTCATTGAAATCCGTGTTTTAGCCTACTTGCGAGTAGCAAATTCCAAAGCATTTTCAAACCGAACGGATATGCAATGTTTATTTCCAAATTAGGCAATCTAGTCTATACTTGTTTGCTGCGCGCATAACATAGTAATTCTAGGCTAATAATTGGTTTAAGAACACATAGCGTTTTTAAAATTGGATATCACAGTTAGTAGAGGCTGGTCTTCGGACCGGGCGAAAGAGGGTGCTCATAGCTGACCTTCCCCGATCGTACCCAAGCTCCCGAGCCGAGACAACTCCGGTGATGACGGACATGTGGCCTTCGGCACCGAGTCAGGGTTTCCTAAATTTCCCCATTTTAAAAAATATTTAGGTGGCGACTCTGTATCTGGCAAAGCAGTCCATGTTTGGCACTACTTTTTCAAAAATCTGTTTCTCAAAACGATTTGCCAGATTTGGACTCTTTGGTTCAGATTTAGAACCGTGACACAAATCGAGTCCGAACTGTAGCATGAGGCCCACGCGGGCGCCGTTACAGTATGTTGACAACGGGGAAAAGACAGAAAACCTGACTCAACTATGCCCCTAGTTCATCATTTCGACAATTTTTTGTTTTTGACTTTCTACGAAGACAATTTTGACCAATATGAGAGTTAGATTAACATACTTGTTCAATTTTCTGATTTGAAATCATGCAAGTCAGGTTGTGAGCACTGAAAATTTCCCTTTTTTGGGTCCAAGATATGGTCCAGTTTTGGAAAAATTAGTCAACCTCATTAAAAATTCTCAAAACCGTTTTTGCAAATGGCCACTGCTCGACCAACATAGAATTTACTTTGAGATGCACAACCTCAGATCTGAACTTGAATTGTCTTGCAGCTGAATCTTCCAACGGAATAAAACAACTGAATTTGAACGAAGATGAGCCAATAAGATAGCCGAGTTTGAACAAAGATAAACCAATCAACATGGATGAGCCAAGCAGGCTAAAAATGAGTGAGGCCGAACGTTAGGATGAAGTTGCCTACGTATCCCAAACATGGGAATCAGGCCTAACGTAGCTCCGGGTTAAGGTACACTTGGGTATTAACCTCTCCTTTTGCGCTCTAACTTTTGCCAAGACCGCCCGTCCAGATTTTCAACCTTGCGGCTCTGTTTTTCTTTTCTTTTCATTTCTTTTCCTCTTTTCTTTTCTTTTCTTTTCTTTTTTTCTTCTTTCATCTTTTTTCATTTGCTCTAACTTTTGCCTGGGTTGCCTTTCTGGGTTTTCAGCCCAGCGAGTCTCTCAAGGATAAAAAGGTTTAACTTGGTCCATGTTGAATGGTCATAGGATCTCGAAGCCATCTGAATTCAGGAGAATGGTTGCTGTTTGCTGATGATGTAGGAGTTTATCCAATCAGGTCTGAATTTGCCCCTAGTGTTGTGGATAGGAACTCGATTGTCCTTCAGTAATACTTTCTTCTTCCAGCCACTAGAATTTGGCTTTCTTGCCAGTCTTCATTGGTTTGCAGAATGATCCATCTTTTGAATCTTTGAGCACATCTGACATTTTTGCCCCTAGTTTAAAGGCTACTTCAAATCTGGCCTGGCGGGCCTGCTTTGATGTCATACAACCTTATTGCCTCTAGCTCATAGATTGCTTCAAATCTAGCCATACAAACCTCACATTGTGGTTGACCGTTGAACATTCTGAATCCAAGTTCAAGGTTTTAAAGCAAAAGGGGTTGAGTTTTGAGGCTAAGAGCGATCCTATCCTGCACAATCTCAAAATCAATTCCACGGATGTCTTCGCAGGACCACGCAGAACATTTTTTGAAATCTTGTAAGAAAGCGACTAGTCGCTCGCGCTGAAGACAATGTAGAACCAATCTGGATCAAGCTAAGATCCTTCTCAGTACTCACATTAACAAACATGATCTCATTCATTAAGGGCTTAGCATGCCTCTCTTTCTCTCAATTAATCAAATTTTTACAAATCCCGAGGAATTCCTCCTTTTTGTTTTCATCACAATGTTAGAAATTTTTTTTGAAAAACTTAGGTCAATGCAATGATTTCAAGGCACAGAAAAGTAAGTGAAAAGCACTGTTGTTTCATTCAGATCTTCTGGCATAACTAGCTTCAAAGGTAGAAATAGACGCAAAAGAAATGGTGTAAAAGACAAACACAAAACAAGATAGTGATGTCCGAGGTAATACCCCCGAAATCACCTAACTCTAACACAACAGGACTGACTCGATACAACAAGACAGACTCAATACAACACAACAGAACTGATTCAATACCCAAGTCAGAAAGTACAAAAACTAGCATTTGTACATTGCTCAAAACAGTGCGTGTCATTTATCACATCTGGAGTAAACTGAGCGCCACCAGCAGGTGGTTCATCCCCCGATCATATAATCACATTATCCTCCAAGTTCACTAATCCAGTGCCGATAGACTTTGTGGGACCTGGCGCGATAATGACCTCTTTGTTCATCAGATCTTGTATTTAATGGCCATGCCGCTATCATGGCCACAACGTCTTCCGAACTCTGTGCCATCACAAGTCTGCTGAGTTGAATAGAGGTGATGTGGCTGGTGACTGTCGGATCAGTTGAATTGGTGAGCCCCGACTGGCCCTTCTTTGCCTTACCACTGGCGAAGGAAACACTGGTCGCCTTTGAATGGAATCTCTGACCTGACAAAGTCTATCAACACAAGTCCAATGTACCCTGGGGATATTGGAGCCTTCTGAAGCTATGGTTCCAGGACTACCTTGCAAAAGAGAAAACAGACAGCACCTCAGCCTGATTTCACTAGAACATATATGAGCATAGCTGAATGACTGTGCTCTTTACTGAATTCTGTCCCAAAATTTTGCCTAAAAACTGATACCCTCAAACACTAATGTCCTCAGACTGATACCTAGACTTGCAATTGATACATACATTCCCTGTAGAGATACACTCTAACAGCACATATCAAGCAAATGAGAGCCAAAACACCCCTATGGTGGGGTAGAGTTTCCCTGTCCTATTTTTCTCGGGAGCTAGGGGTTCACTACGCACGCATGCGGTTTCAAATAATCCTGCATTCGGGTGAGCAACCTGTCCTAGTTTGGAACAGTCTCTATGTCTTCCGATATGCAACTAGGTCAATTGATCAAAAAGGGTGCCTCAGTAAGATCACCTAATATACCTCTCGTACCAAACACTGAGAAATGAAAGATGGATCAAATGGTACGACAGTGATCCAGATCTAAGGTTTGTGTTCCCATCATGGCAGAGCCCACAACCGGTCAGCCTTATGGCACGCTTTTCCAAGCAAGCCTCTGGCAAACCATTCAGGAATAGCAAATGGCAAACACTGTGACTTAGCCGCACCAATGCAAATTCAATGCAATTCAAAGAAACACACAAATGTAGATAAAACAACATATCATGAGTTTCGAGACAAGTTCTCTAAATCCCCAGCAGAGTCGCCAAAAACTGTGGACCTGACTTTCTTCGCGCGCCCTCCTTTCGGAAAGGATGCGAATTGGTCGTCCTACAGTTCGGACTCCCGTCACGGTTCTGAATCTAATCTCACAAAGTGCAATGTAAAACTGATAAATCACCAAAGAGTCCAAAATCTGGCAATTGCTTTTGGAAAATCAATTTTGAATCAAAAGCGCCAAACATGGACTGCTTTGCCAGATGACAGAGTCGCCACCTAAATATTTTATTTTTGAAAAATTTAGGAAACCTTGACTCGTGCCAAAGCCACGTGTCCGTCATCACCAAAGTTGCCTTAGCTCGGGAACTTGGGTACGAGAGAGGAAGGTCTTGAAATGAGCACCCCCGCTCGCCCGATCAAAGGATCGGCCTCTACTAAGCATGATATGTTGTTTTATAAACCTCATGTGTTCTTATTCCGGTTATTAACTAGCTTACTATGTGATGCGCACAGCATACAAATATAGACTAAATCACAAGAATTGGAACAAAACAACTCATGTTTGTTTTCAAAAATGGTTTGAAAGTGCCACCCTCACGGTGGGCTAAAGCGCGGATTTGCCACCCTCAAGTGGGCTTTAAAACATGGTTTTGCCACTTCGCAAAATGGGCTTAAAACTCACAATCATCGAGTTGTTCCAATTCAAGCAATCAAGCCTTCATCCACAGGCATTCATATAGTTTAGCACTTAAGCAAATAGCCTCATGGCAAGTATGCTATCATGGCAACACTCACACTCATGCAATATGCTAAAGCATAAAAGATTACTGAGTACTCCGAGCCAAAACAAAAGCTAGTTAGAAATATGCATGATCCCTAATTATACAAGCAATGCCTAATGCAACACATGCAATAATGCAATTAAATAGACTCGGCTATCTAAGATGGCATATGAATGCAACACTTTGATACACGTATTCAAATAAATGTATTGAAATGCAATGCAGTTTGAATGATACGCCGAGTCTCGGTGCATGCAATACAAATGAATGATGCAAACATGCAAGCATAATGTATGCTAATCAAAATATGTCCCTAATCTAACCACCGAAAGCGGATAAATAAAAGGGAGAAAGACGTGGGATTGAAAGACATAGACACACACACGCACACTTATTACAACATTGCGCCCTCTCGAAGGAGGGTCTGAATAAAAGCTAAGCTAATCTAAGCTAAGCTAATCAAACTAATCTAATTAAACTAATTAGACTAATTATTACACAACAAAATTGAATAACTAGTAAACTACTTACTAATTATTACAACAATCAACTTAATTAGCACACTAATTAAATAAATTACAAAACCAATGCTAGCTAATAAGTAAAGCATTAAATTACATTACTTCAGCTCTGCTTCAGAAAGTTAAACATGCATGTGTTCGGTTTCTCGCCCCGAAAAGCCCACCAGTTTGCTCTTAAGAGGCTTTATTTGCAGGGTTACTCCAAGAACTTTCTGCTGAATCTTACCAATTCCATGCTGAGGAATTCACCAGTGCCCTGCTGGCCATGAGGGCTTACTGCCGGCCAAAGGGAGGCACTGTCGGCCAAAGATGTAGCACTGCCGGCCATTAGTGTGCCACTGTCGGCCACCGGTGTGCTGGATCACCAAGCTGCAACAGAGCACAAACAGAGGAAAAATAAGGGTTTTCCAAGAACATGTCTATACTGTGCCCCTCCTTATCATCTCAAAAACATCAAAGGAGAAGCACTCTTGGATCCAAAACCACCAATCAAGCATGTTCAATGCATGATGGCCAAAGATCCAAGTTGTACACTTTCAATAAATGCAAAAAAAACAAGACACAAAGGACCACCACTCTATCATGCATGATTAAGGGTGATGGAGACAAAGGAGATTGGCTCATTTTCATCACTTTGAGTATGAAATGGACCAATCCACCTTGTGTTCAATATAACGTCCGATTGAACACATGCAATGCACACATATCATGCTTATCTTGATCATGTTTTACTTGTCCAATTCTTGTTTACACATTTTAGCTTACCAATTAGTCCTTTAACCGGTTAAGTCCAATGTAAAAGTCCTCTAATTGGAAAGATGGCCTAAGCCGCAAGTGCCTTGAGCATGAAAGAGATCTCATGCTGTTGGTTAGTAAAATCCCTCAAGAGAGGATTAAAACCATTAGGCATGAGTGCCTCAATTTCATACTCAAGCCAACAAGGGGCTCAAGACCACTTTCAAAAGTGAAGAACAAAGGGAGATTGCAGACTTTCAGTGCTGATATGGCATGCTAAAGACACTACATCATGCAAGCAATTCATGCGCAACATGTTCCAAAGCCAAATGCATTAAACTAGTGAAGAGCATAACATTATGAGCATGCAATACAAAGCTCAAAAGGGACCAACAGTCCAAAACAGTCCTAAAATACCCTAAATAGAGTTCTAAAACATGCTTGAAATAAGCTAAGAATAACTATATTAAGAGGTCAAAACAATAACACATGCTAGGCAATTTAGCACAATTGCACTACAAGCATACAAAGCAAAACTCATGTGATCAAACCATCTTAAAACAGAGCTTAATCATGCCAAATCAGTAACTAAAACATGCTGGAATTGAAACATAGATGGCAAGAAAAACATGCTCATGTGTTGGCTCACAAACAAGGCACAAAGCACAACTCTCAAAAGCAATGAAAGAGTGGAATATGTGAGAGTGGGACAATGATATATGCTCTGAAATCACATGTAAAATGATGCTATGGCATGCAAATACCTCAAGCAAAGTATGCTAGGGGCCTTAAAACACAAAGCTAGTAAAGGTTATTTACACTATAGCTATACAAAGCAAAGCACATATGATTAAGACCATCCAAAACAGAGCCAAAGCATGCTAAATCAGTAGCAAAAACATGCTGAGATGGAGCTAACACATGCTAGAATGATGTGCTAACTCATTAGGCATGCTAGGCTAGTAAATAAGATTACACTACAAGTGCAAGATGCAAGCAACAAGTGACCCAACTAGCTAAAAACAGAGTTTAAACGTGCTAAAATAAAGCCTAAAACATGCTTGAACTAGGCTACAAAAAGGTAGAAATACATGCTCACATGTTTGGCCATCGATACATGCAAACAAAACACAAGGAATGGAGGCCACCCCCTCCTATTTTGGACCTCAAAATATAGTTTTTACCACTGGAAATTCTTTGGAATTCAGCGGTTAAAAGGCCAAAAAAAAAAGTTATTTTAGAAAGCTTTGAAAGATGGCACAAAAGCTTAATAAGCAAAGAGACAAGAAGGGTGGACCACCCCCAAACTCAAAAGAGACTTAAACCACCATTTTTAGGACTGAAAAATAGAGTTTTCTTCAGTTCAAAACCAAGCCAAAAACAGTTTGTAAATGTGGTAAACAACAAGTATGCAAAACAAGCTTAAAGGGTGAGTCCTATACCTCTTGAAGGGAAGACAACACTTAAGCAACAAAACCAAGCCAAATGACCTTCAAGAGCTCCAAGGAAGCTCCAAGAGAGCTTCAAGCAACCTCAGTCCAAAGTTGAACCGCTTTCATCAAGGATGAATAAGCTAAAGTTTGATGTATGCAAGCCTTCAAGCACAAATGCTCAAGAGAGAGAGAAATCTAGAGAGAGAGCTTTTAGAAAAGAGAGGCTCCCAAACCTTTTGCTAAATTGTTCTCCCCTCCTAAACCATAGAGAAGCCTCTCTATATATAGAAAATGCAGGCCTTGGTCGAAAATATCTCAAAAGAGACAGCTGGAATAGTTGGATAACAAATATTTGCAAAAATCTGCCTTTCTGCATGAATGGCCGGCACTTCTTCATTGATGGTTGGCACTTGATCATTATTGGCCGACATAGGACACTCTTAGATGGCAGGGGGCTAGCATTGGCCATTCATGGCCGGCACATGGCCAAAAAATCCCATTCATGGTCAGAAACTTCCACTTCTGGTTGGATAGAAAAATTTGCTTTTTGGGCCTGACTTCAAATGGACATATATCCTTCATCTAGACTCATTTGCAGGTCATTCTTGAGCCTAAATTGAAGCCCTGGAAGTCTTCTTTCCAATGGTTGCAGCCTCACTTTAAAATTCCAAGTGTGCTAAGAGATATGCCTCTTTGAGTGAAGACTGCTTAGTTTCGATCCTACTCAGATTCATGCCAAACTTCTTCTCCAACTTGGTTTTCTTCTCTCCTCTCTCATTTTATTCAACTCCAAACCTCTAAATAGGGTGTTTTGAAAGATTTTTCAAAGATTTCACCTCTCTTTCATTCATTTCCACTTTGTCCTTATTCGATTTATCGAAAAGTGCAACATTTAACAAAATGCGAGCCTTGGAACATCGTAGGAACTTCTTTCAAAAATGTTTTGAAAGAGAGGATTTTAAGGTCTAAAACCTTTTTGGTCAAAAGGCTTTGGTCCAAAAAAGGGTTTAGGATTGGGATTTGAAGCTCCTCTTGCTGAAGAAATCAAACCTTTGCACTGCACAACTTTCATCACCAAGTAAACCATCAGCAGTGCTCAAATCTTAAGGGCGGTCAAAAATGGGGTATGTATAGCAGGCTTGGCTGTAGCCTTTACCCTGGGAAACTAGAGAGTTTATGGTTAGGTGGCTAAGGATAGAGGTTTCACTGAGGAGAACACAAAACATGGCCGATAGCAGGCTATGAAGTCCTAAGTAGGGGTGTGCGCGGTGCGGGTCGGTGCAGTTTGAGAGAAAAATAGAAACCGCATGGCGGGTGGCGGCTTGATAAAAGTGTCACTAGAATTTGCCATATTCCTTATCAAAAACTGGCGGTTCGGTTGGCAAATAATGGCGGATTTGCCTTGGCGGTTCGGGCGGATTGGCGGTTTATAAAAAATATAATTCAAATTACAAAACTTAAATCAAAGAGTAAAAAAAAGACGAAAGATACCATGATGTTAAGCATCTTGCGAAGCTTTCTTCTGATGCAGCAAGTGTAGCAACAACATGATAATATCAACGACTATGCCACCAGTTCATTACAAGCATTTGTGTAAGCTACAATGATCAAATACAATACATAAAATTAATATCATTCAGAATTTACAATATATTGAAAATGTTTACTATTGAAAAGTATTTAGATTGAAAAGTGAGCTGATGCAAGTTTGCAACATGGCCAGAAAAAAAAAAAAGAT